>QRFJ01000361.1:863646-934902 GCA_006176705.1 Cocos nucifera | reverse complement strand
AGAAGATAGGGTTAACAAATTAAAGAAAATTGGGCTTATTGAGTCCGTTGACTTTTGAGTCATATCCAGTTTGTGAATCTTGTCTTCAAGACAAAATGACTAAGCTCTCTTTTATAGGACATGGAGAAAGAGCCATGGATCTTCTTATCCTAGTACATACTGATGTGTGTGGCCTATTTGATGTGTCGACTAGAGGCAACTTTATCTACTTCATAACCTTTATCGATGATTTATCTAGATATGGGTATGTGTATCTTATGAGACACAAGTTTGAAGCTTTTGAAAAGTTCAAAGAATTCAGACATGAAGTAGAAAAACAAATCAAAAAATCCATTAAGGTTCTTCGATCAGATTGAGGAGGTGAATATCTTAGTCAAAAATTCTTAGACTATCTTAAGAAAAATGGCATAGTCTCTCAATGGACTCCACCTGAAATACCTCAACTCAACGAAATTTTAGAACGAAGGAACCAGACTCTATTAGATATGGTCCGATCCATGATGAGTTTTATAGACCTTCCTAATTTTCTTTGGAGATACTGTTTGTTAACTGCAATATACTTACTGAACAGGGTTCCTTCTAAAATCGTTCCTACCACACCATATGAGATATGGCATGATAAGAAATCAAGTCTAAGTCATCTCAGAATTTGAGATTGTCTGGCTCATGTCAAAAGACAACAAACAGATAAGTTAGACTTTAGATCCTTTAGAGCTAGATTTATAGGATATCCTAAAGAGTTATTAGGATATTATTTCTATAATCTAGAAGATCATAATGTGATTATGAGTCGACATGCCATCTTTTTTAAAAAATAGTTTATTCAAGATAGCAGCATTGGAAAGTAGATCAAGCTCGATGAGAAAGTCTCACAAGAGCAACAAGCTAAGGACCAAATAGAACCAAATCAGGTTTAGCCAATACAATCACTACCTCCTCCACCTCATAGATCGAAAAGGATTTTTCGTCCTCCTGAGAGGTATTTAGGTACTATCTCAAAGGAAGTAGAGAAAATATTCCTCGTAGGTAATGGGGTTCATGTTGATGATCCCAAAATCTATAACAAGGCGATATTGGATATCGACTTTGAGAAATAGTTAGAGGCAATGAAGTCAGAAATTGACTCGATGCACTCAAACCAAGTTTGGACCTTAGTAGATCTACCAGAAGGTATAGTACCTATTGGGTGTAAATGGATCTATAAGAGAAAGATTGGTGTAGATGGAAATGTGAAGACATTCAAAGCTAGATTAGTGGCAAAAGGTTATAATCAATATGAAGGAATTGACTATCAGGATACCTTTTCGCCATTAGCTATGCTAAAATCCATCCGCACATTGCTTGCTATTGCAGCTTATTTCGATTATGAAATATGACAAATGGATGTGAAAATGACATTCTTAAATAGATATCCTGAGGAAGATATCTATATGGAACAGCTGCTAGGTTTCACATCTAGTGATGATGATCACAAGGTATGCAAGCTGCAAAGATCCATATATGGACTTAAGTAAGCATCTTAGAGTTTACCGTAGAGATCGGAGTGATGTCATCAGATACTATTCTTTTATACTGCGATAATAATGGCACCATAACCCTTGCTAAGGAGCCGAGGTCTTATAAAAAATTCAAGCACATCGAGCGATGATACCATCTCATCCGCGATTACCTCAAGAAGAGTTATGTCGAGGTCAATAGAGTCGACTCTGCGACAATGTGGTGGACCCACTTATAAAATAGTTGGGCCAGTAGAAGATCCAAGCCCACCTTGAGAAGATGGGACTTAGATTTGTAGTCAATTAGCTTTAGGTCAAGTGGGAGTTTGTTAGATATGCATGCCCTAAAAGCCAGAATTGGTTGGCACTTGTAATACACTTATAGGGGCAAAATTATAATTTTGACTATATATAATAAAATGAATTATTTTCTATCATAAATGTATATTTAGTGTCTATGATACATCCTTTGAATTAATGGTAATGATAATTCATATTTTCAAGAGTTGAAAATTTAAGACAAAAATTTTCATTATTAACTCATAAAATGCTCCTGACCGTAAGATCATCATGAGGATGGTGATTGATTCGAAAGATTGGTGTACAATCGCTTCTTTATAGTAGATAAGCCTTGAGTCTATGGTGTAGAGATACCAGAGCGAGAGTACAGATACTCATTAGAGAACGAGGGCATTAAGCGTGACCATCTCGAGCAGTCATAAGAAAGTCTACCTTCTCATCGATGACTGACTTGAAGCTGCAGTGGTGTATCTGGTCTTTTGATCTGAGGTGCATCGACAGTTCATTTGAGGGTGTTATAGTTTGACTACACCATGACTCAGTCTTCTAGCCATTCAGAATCCTGATGTGTATGTTGGCTATAGCATGTTCATTGTAGGAATTGGATTGCACCAAGAGAGAATCTATCTACCTCGGTGGATGAGGAGCAACCCTATGATGATCATGAGAATCAAGTCTATAAGCCCATGGCCATGGCAGAGTGAAATAATAGAAAGAGTTTCTATTAAGATTTTCAAATTAGGGTTTGACGACTTCACCTTAACCCTAATCTGATCGGGGCTTAAGATAGAAGAACTTAATCACATAGGTAGTTTCACCGAGAGATTCATTTTCAGTTTTGATGGATTTCCACCATATGCTGCTAGGTATCACTGGTGGATTTTGGGAGCAATTAGGATGATTTAGATGATCGATCATTCTAGTTGTCTGAATCAGAAGAGTTTTGATCCATCGAAAGGTATTTCGATGATGATGATGATAGAGATCACGATATATCCCATTACCATATAGAACTGAACCTAATTGGATCACATAAACAAGGGTTTGGATCTAGATATCATCAATTGGACTAACCTAGTTTAATTGATTTGAATAAGATTTAATTAGGTTCAAGAAAATCGTGCTAGCAAACGATTGAGCCTAATGTTCTTCTTCTACTATCATTAAAAGTTGTCTCGACTAAGCCAAATGTGTTTATGCTCACTCAAGAACCTTTACTTGATCTGACTGGAGCTTGTCTAGCTTAGAAAAGGATTGTCTTAATTTATAAGATAAATTAGAGACAACACCTGCCAATTTTCATCACCTACTAGTTCTTGTCTTTTAACTTTGGTTAAACATTGACCTTTGACACTTTGACATCTGCCCACGTGTCATGCACCCATAGGAGAGCAGATAGGGGCTTGTCGCCATGCTAGAAATTGGAAACGAGGAGGAGCACGCCTAGGTAGGTGTGCGCCCATGGATAGGGATGCCTGGAGTCCGATATAGATGGGACTCTAGGTTGCTTCTTGGATTCTACTTAGGTGGCATCTAGGAATAGACTTTGACCAATCTTAGGCACCATCTAAGGATGATTTAAGGGGGCTCTCATCTAATTGGATTAGGTGATGTCATCCCATCAATCAGATTTAGATTTGATTGCACGAGACAACATGATTGATCGGGATGATGTGGCACTGCATGGTGCAGTAGGATCTATATAAACCCTATCTGTGCCTAGCTTTGATAGAGTTCTCTCTTAGCCCATGCCCCAAGGCTGCCCCTCTCCCTCCTCCATGCCATCTTTTGGTCCTCTCTCTCCTCTCCGCGTCTAAGGAGTTTTGGGCTCCAGTTTGGTGCGATCCAGACAAGAGAAAGATGACGAGAAAGAAAGAAGGTAGCACTGCTGCAGAGATGACTACAGATCTTCGAAAAAAGTTTTGAAGATCCTCCAAATTAGATCTGGATCTGGTATTTAGAGAGATGATAAAGAAAAAGAAGTTCTCTAAATTCAGTTCGAGTGGATACCGATAGAGGTCAGGCACTTGCGTGGCTAGATCCAGAATCTTAGGCAATCAGTAGGATCATCACAAGATAATCCGATTATCCAACAATAAGATATAAAATTAAATAAAATTTAATTATTTTTTATTTTATTTTATTTTATTTATAAAATTAGATCTAAAATATCTTAGATCTGATATGGATTCAAATTTTTTTTTTTTGAAATATCTCTCTTGATCCAATTAGATCTGAACGAACCTGATCCAGAAAATCAGGATTTTTTCTTCATGACCTCTTCTGTTCTGAAGGCTAAAAATATAGAATGACTATTTTTCTAGATTATCTTAGAGGTTGACCTTGAGGTCGATCTCTGTGCCATGAGTCGACCCCTGCAATAAAAATTTTTCTGAAATAGCTATATTTTTCTTATTTTGTCAGGTTTTAATAGTTTCTTTAATGTCTCCAACGGCTACAAATCTTGCCTAGGATTCTCTCCTCCATCTATTAAAGATTTAAAAGGCTTTAAATAGGAAAAAACATAAGAGATTGGTGTGATTCAATTTTAGCCCTAAGCAAAAGTCATCTTTAAGCAAGGAAGCCTTCGTTTCAAGTTTACCTACCTCTCAAGAGCTCTTTCAAATCTCCAACAATCTTAAAAAAAATTAGAGAAGCTTGCTCCATTATTGTGAAAAGCATTTTTAAGATTTTATTTGCTTACAAAGGGAGCTAAACTTATATTTGATTGTTATTAAATCATTTACTCTGCTTTACTATTTTGATTAAAGTTTTGGGGGGATTCCAAAACTTGAGAAGATTGATCCTAACCTTGAATAGGATTGTATTGGGTTAGCTTGTATCCAAAAAATAAGTGTTCTAGCTTGGGATAGCTAGGGTTGGAGGTTTTCAACGGTGTATTCAGTTTGAATATGATTAGTGAATTTTAATTCCCAAGTAGGAGCTTGAAGAGTGGATGTAGGTGCAAGAAAAGCATCAAACCACTATAAATCTTACTTGTTTGTGGTGTGCTTGCTATCTTTCTTATCTTAATTTATTAAATTCTTATTTTTTAATCTTTTATATTTTTTCTCTAATCTAAATCATTTTACACATATATCTTGCATATCATCATTCAATCTTGACATCTTTAAATTAGTTTTAAAATTTTAAAAACCTAATTCACCTTCCTCTTGGATTGCATAGCTGGGCAACAAGTGGTATCAGAGCTTGGTGCTCTAGCCTTACTTTGATTTAACTATCAAAGAGCTAAAGATTTATGACAACCCAAGTTAATATTTCTCTAGCCGAGGGGCAGTCCATAAACCGACCTCCATTTTTCAATGGGATAAACTATACCTATTGAAAAGCTCGGATGAAAATTTTCATGCAAGCACTTGACTATGATATATGGAGTATCATAGTTAATGGACCATACACCCACTAAAATAATTGATGGTGAGGAATCAATCAAATTCGAAAAGAAGTGGGATGAGATTGATAAGAAAATGGCTCAACTCAATGCAAGAGCCATGAATGTTTTATATTATGCTCTAGATACTAATGAATTTAATCATATTTCAACATGCATGTCAGCTAAGAAAATATGGGATAGGTTAGAAGTAACTCATGAAGACACTAATCAAGTTAAGGAGTCAAAAATTAACATGCTTGTGCACAAATATGAACTTTTTAAAATGGAGCATGATGAGTCAATAACTATAATATTTACTAGATTTACAGATATTATAAATGGTCTTAAAAGTCTTGGTAAGTCTTATTCTAATAGTGACCTTGTGAGAAAGATTCTTAGGTCTTTGCCAAGGACATGGGAGGCCAAAGTGACTGCAATCCAAAAAGCCAAAGATCTGAATATTTTACTCTTAGAGGAGCTTTTAGGATCACTAATGATGCACGAGCTAAGCATGAAATAATATCAAGAAGAAGATGTCAAGAGAAAAAAAGATAATAGCCTTTAAATCCACCACTCAACAAGATGAGAAATTCGATGAAATAAAAGATGAAGAACAAGATGAAGAAATAGCCCTCATCACAAGAAAGTTCAAGAGATTTTTGAAGAGAAAATAAGGGATGAGGAAGAGGCTACCTTCCAAAGGAGAGCATAGCAAGAAAAAGGATAGGGAGCAGCCCCTTATTTGCTTTGAATGTAAGAAGCCGTGGCACTTTAGGTTTGAATATCTTCAACTTAAAAAGGTTCCTAAGAAATATAAGAAAAAGGCTATGATGGCAACGTGGAGTGATAGTGATGACTCAAGGCCCAAAGAGGAAGAAGCTCATGAACAAACCAACCTGTGCCTTATGGCACATGAGAATGAGATAAGTGCCGAAATCTCAAATAAATTTATATTTGAAGAACTTCAAGAAGCTTTTTATGATTTAGTTGATGATTTAAATAAGTTAGAAACTAAAAATAAAGAATTAAAATTTAAAAAATCAAATCTTACTAAAAGAAAATGAAACTATTCTAAGTGAAAAACTAGTCTTAACTCAAGAGAATCTAAATTTAAAAAATAAAATTGGTAATTTAAAATCGATAATTAAAAAATTTACTTTGAGTTTAAATAAACTTCATATGATTCTTGAAAATCAAAAGGCCGTTTATGATAAGACTGGTCTAGGCTATAAACCCTTAAGAAAATAAAAATTTTTAAAAAATATTTTTATAAATTTATAAAGCAATAAATTTTTAAATGTTACTTGTTTTAAATGTGGTAAACTAGGACATAAATCTTATACATGCTTCTTTAACAATTCAAATGTAAAAAAAAATGGGTTCTAAAAGGAACCATTGTGACTAACCTTAAAGGACCAAAGAAAACTTGGGTACCTAGAGTAAGAACTTAATTTTGCATATAGGTGTGTCTTGCATCCAAAGAAAAAAATTGAAGATGGTATCTTGACAGTAGATGATCAAGACACATGATCAGTGATAAGTCCTAATTCATCATGCTTGATACTAAAAATGGAGGGATGGTTACATTTGGAGATAATGTCAAAGAAAAGATCATTGGTATAGGTTATGTTGGTATTACTCTCTCCAAGTATATTGAAAATATTTTATTAGTACATAGTTTAAAATACAATTTCTTAAGTATTAGTCAACTTTGTGACAAAAATTATTGCACATATTAGTACACAATCACTTTCAAAGCTTATCAAAAAGGAATTAGTTATCGGTTTACCAAAATTAAACTTTAAAAAAGATAAAATTTATGATGCATGCTAACTAGGTAAACAAATAAGAGTTTCATTCAAATATAAGAATATTGTTTCAACTTCTAGGCCATTGAAATTTTTGCACATGGATTTGTTTGATCCTACAAGAACAGCAAGCTTAGATAGAAAATATTATGGTTTTGTAATTATCGATGACTACTCACATCTTACATGGATTTTTTTTTTGTCACACAAAGATGAAACTTTTCATATTTTTATAAAGTTTTATCCAAAAGTTACAAATGAAAAAGGATTTTCAATTCAAAGCATTCGAAGTGATCATGGAACCGAATTTGAAAATCAAGACTTTGAAAAATTTTGTGATGAAAATGAATTAGCCATAATTTTTTAGCACCTAGGACACCCCAACAAAATGGAGTAGTAGAAAGAAAAAATATAACTCTAAAAGAAATGGCTCATACTATACTATGTGAAAGCAACCTTCCAAGATATTTTTTAGGTGGAAGTAATTAACACAGTATATTACATCTTAAATTGTGCCCTAATCAGACCAATTTTAAAGAAAACATCTTATGATCTTTGGAAAAAATAGAAAACCTAACATTGCATGTTTTCATGTTTTTGGTTGCCGATGTTTTGTTTTGAATAATGGTAAAGAAAAACTAGGTAAATTTGATGTAAAATCCGATGAAACTATTTTTCTTGGTTACTCCTCTTTTAGTAAAGCTTTTAGAGTTTTTAACAAAAGAATCTTAGTAGTAGAGGAGTCAATACATGTTGTTTTTGATGTTTTTGATGAGATTAATGATCTTCCATTAAGGAAGTATGAGGGTATTGATGATGCAGATCCTCTTATAGAAGGATTGAAGGAGATCATCTTAAAGAATTCAATAATTCAAAATGAAGAGAATCATGAAGACAAGCAATAAATTGAGGGTGAAGGACAACAAGAACAACCTTAAGGTATAAATGATCTTTCAAAAGAATGGAGGTATATTCACAATCATCCCAAAGAAATAATTATTGATGATCCTACACATGGGGTAAGAACTCACTCTTCACTTAGAGATGCATACAATCATTTTACATTTGTTTCTCATTTTGAACCCAAAACCATTGATGAAGCCAAAAAAGATTATAATTGGATAAATGCAATGCAAGAGGAACTTAATCAATTCGAAAGAAATAATATATGATCCTTAGTATCAAAACCTAAAAATTATCCAATAATTGATACAAAATGGATATAAAAAAATAAATTAGATGAAAATAGGAATGTAATTAGAAATAAAGCAAGATTAGTTGCAAAGAATTATAATCAAGAAGAGAAAATTGATTTTGATGAAATCTTTGCACCTGTTGCTAGACTAGAAGCAATTAGACTTTTACTCGCTTATGCATGCTTTATGATTTTCAAGCTATTTCAAATGAATGTTAAAAGTGCTTTTCTAAATGGATATATTATCGAAGAAGTTTATGTAGAACAACCTTCCAATTTTGAAATCATGCTTTTCCAAATTATATTTTTAGATTAAACAAAGCATTATATGGTTTAAAATAAGCACCTAGGGCTTGGTATGAAAGACTAAGTAAATTCTTGCTTAATAATGGATTTTCAAGAGAAAATATAGATACAACTCTTTTCATTAAAAGAGATCATGATGACATCTTAGTAATACAAATATATGTTGATGACATTATTTTTAGATCTACTAATAAAACTTTATGTTAAGATTTTACTAAGCTCATGCAGGAAGAGTTCGAGATGAGCATGATGGGTGAACTAACATTCTTTCTCAGATTTCAAATCAAATAAACAAAAGAAGTGATATCCATCACTTAAAGCAAGTATACAAGAAAACTACTTAAGAGATTTAGGATAGAGAGCTCCAAAGCAATTGGTACCCCCATGATTCCATCATGTAAGCTTGATAAGGATGAAGGAGGTAAAAGTATTGATAAAAAACTTTATAGAGGCATGATTGGTTCTTTATTATATTTAACTGCTAGTAGATCAGATATCATATTTAGTGTTTATTTATGTGCACAATTTCAATCTAATCCAAAAGAATCACATTTAAATGCTATAAAAAAAATACTTAAATACCTAAAAGAAACTCAATCTATAGGTTTATGGTACTCTAAGAATTCATCAATCGACTTAATTGGATATTCAGATGTAGACTTTGCTGGATGTAAATTAGATAGAAAAAGTACTAGTGAAACTTGCCAATTTCTAGGAGTTAACTTAATCTCTTGGTTTAGCAACAAGTAAAATTCGGTAGCATTGTCTATGGTCGAGGCCGAATACATTACAGTCAGAAGTTGTTGTGCACAAATCTTATGGATTAAGCAATAACTTGAGAACTTTGGCATCAAACTAAATAAAACTCTTATAAGATGTGTTAATTCTAGTGCCATAAATCTAACTAAGAATTCAATCCAACACTTTAGATCAAAACACATTGAAATTAGATATCATTTCATAAGAAAATATATTCAAAATAATGATATAATTCTTGAATATATTTCCACTAAAAAATAATTGGCTGATATTTTTACTAAGGCCTTGAGTGAAGATAAATTTTTTGAAATTAAGAGAGAATTAAGAATTTTAGATTCTTTTGCTTAAATATCCTTCTTTTGATCCCAACTTATCATCTACTAATATTTTTGGATCAATCCTTGAGACTTAATTTCATTGCTTTAAGTTAAAAATTATCCATGCTTCTTATTTTTTTCTTGACTATAAGAAGAAAAATTATTTTTGAACTTAATAAGAAAAATCATGGATAAATAATTATATTTTATTTATCTCATGAATTTATTTGAGCATTCTAATGATTTTGATCATTTGATTCATTTTAAGCAACTATTTATATTTTACACATTTTGATCATTTTATTATTTTTTTAAAAAATTAATTAGTATCAAGAAATTATTTTTGATCTTAAAAGAGGATTATTGATGAATATTCATGCCTTGTTTAGATTGATTAATTTTAAAAAATAAATTTAAAAAAAAATACTCTTTTTAAGTCTTTTGATATTGATGTCAAGCAAAATATTTCAAAGAAGCTATTAAAACTAAAATATTCAAAGAAAGACTTTAGTTTTTAATCAATTGATATCAGACAACTTATACATTTTGTCTTGTATTTTATTGATCTTAAAATATATATATATAATAATAAAAGAAAAGAAGAGATAATCCCTGAAAAACTTAAATATATCTTATAATTTGCTTTTGAATGATCTATTTAAAATCTTTAATCTTTTGAAATATTCCATATCTCTTGAATCTTTGAAGTTCAAAATAATTTTGTTTAATATGCATTTATATTTATTCAAAAAAAGGTGAGAGATGCATTTTTAATCCATGTTATTGTTCATAAATAGAATTTTAATAAAAAGAAGGGGAAAGATATTCATTCTTAAATTTATTGTATTCTTTCAAAATGGGGAAAAAAAAAGCTAAAAGATAAATTTATCCAACAAATAATTATGGAAAAAGAGAGGGAAGAAAATATTATGTGATGAATTTTCTAGTATTTACTCTTAAAAAATAAGGAGAAAGATGTTTGTTTGTTAAATATTATCTAGTTAGCCTTGACTGAATATTCTTAATTAATTTGAGTTAAGGATAATGAACTTTGATTATTTTATGATACTTTTAACTTCAAGCCTTCATGTGATTATTCAGTTTAAATTCAATTGATTTGATTGTCAAATCATTTTTGATAACTAATTGGAAGTTAAAACTAATTTAAAATAATATTCTCACTCCAAAAAAAATTAATTTTGATACATACTTCTAATTTTAAAACTCATTTAAAAATATGAATATAATATAAAATTTTTAATGTATCTTTAGAAATCTTTGTAAAATTTATTTTTGCTCTGATACTATCTTTATTTTGCTCGATATATTTCTGATATATATCTTTTTCGAGCTTAATTGACTTGAAATTTATTTAAGAAAAGAAAGGAATGAATAATGAATTAAATATTGTGCTTTGATTCCACTATTCAAATCTTTGAAAAGCTCTAATCCTCTTAAAGCTTAAAAGTACATACTTGAAAATCTATTCAAAGAATCATATTCATTCAAAAAGGGGGAGAGCCTTTCATATTTGAATTTAAGCTAATTTTTTGTAAAGAAAAAAATTTCAAAAGATAAGCTTTTAAAGGAGAGCTGAATTCATTTGATTTGATTCAATTTTTTAAATTTTTGATTTAATTTTTTTGAATTTGATACATCCATCATTTGATCATTCCATCACATCACACTGATTATCACATCTCTATTTTTTCATCTGATTCAAATGCTTCCAGCCATGATCTCTACTAGATTTAGTTTAGTCATCTTTGTATTAGGTTATGATCTAGTATCTCTTAGTTGTTTCTATGAGTTATTGATCAAGTCATAGGTTGGTTATGTTTTTTTTTTTGGATCTAACTTATGGCATTGGTACTATTGGCTGTTTGGCTCATGGATAGTTGTATCCATGAATTTTGTATTGTTTTGATGGCCTGACTTCTCATGAATGCTTTTGATACCTTTATATTTTGTATGTTTAGCACTTATATGTTTTGATGACTTGATGTTATAATTTATTGTATGTGGAATGATATCATTTGGGCATATAAATATGTGATGATGTCATTTGAATGATGTGAAATGATAACCTCTTGTGAATTGGCTAAAATTTTATTATGATCATACTGAAAACACTATATTGTATATAAGCAAAGTTTTGTTAAGTAAACTCTTAATTCTAACAGAAATCATATGGAATAAATTAAGGGGGAGGCTTTTTCTTTTTGAATTTTAAAATCTCTTTAAGATCTTACTTGATGATGTCAAAAAGGAGTAGTAAAGTAAATAAAATAGGGCTATAAGCAGAATTAAAGTAAAATTGGTAAAAGAAATAAAATAGAAGTAAAATTAACAAAAGGAATAAGTAAGTCATACACTTTTGCAAATCATTTAAATGCCTAACTATAAATAATCATCAAACTGCTCTTGATGCCATATTGGTCAAATAATTGAATATAACATCCTAGTATGTGATGTAGCATGTTCTTTTTGCAATATTTGTCAAATAACTAAATATGATATTCTAGTAAGTTTTGAAATCCTCAATCAATGCTTCTACATGCTTTATTTTTGCTTATGCTCAAATATTTTATCATCATCAAAAAGGAGGAGATTGTTTCTCCAAGAATTGATTTTGATGATTACAAAGCATTTGAGGGGATTACTAATGAATTTAGCATGAAAAAAGACTTTTTGTATTTCAGGGGCAAAATCATAATTTTATCAAGTTTTGATCTGAGAGTCTCAAGAACAAGTATAGAAGATTTCTAATCCTTTGGAGGCAGTCCCATGAATTTTTTGATGCTTATTTTGGGAGAAAATCAAGTTTGAAGCGAAAGGGTCGACCCCTAGGTCATCCCTGCTGAAAAGGGTTATTTGGCACGCTGTCTCTATGCCAAGGATCGACCCCAGGGTCGACCTTAGCTGTTCCAAAGGCTAAAAATATAGAATGACTATTTTTCTAAATTTTATCTCAGAGGTCGACCTCGAGATCGAATCCCTATGCCATGAGGTCGACCCATAAGTTAACCCCTATGATGGAAATTTTTCTACAATGGACTATTTTTTTCTTATTTTGATAGATTTTAATGATTTCTTTAATGTCTTTAATGGCTACAAATCTTGCCTAGGATTCTCTCCTCCACCTATTGAAGATTTAAAAGGCTTTAAATAGAAAAAAATATAAGAGATTGGTATGATTCAATTTCAGTTCTAAGCAAAAGTCATCTTCAAACAAAGAAGCCTTCATTTCAAGTTCACCTACCTCTCAATAGCTCTTTCAAATCTCCAACAACCTTGAAAAAAATCAGAGAAACTTCCTCTATTATTGTGAAAAACGTTCTTAAGGTTTTATTTACTCACAAAGGAAGCTAAACTTGTATTTGATTGTTATTAAATCTTTTACTCTGCTTTACTATTTTGATTCAAGTTTTGGAGGGGTTACAAAACTTGGAAAGGTTGATTCGAACCTTGAATAGGATTGTATTGGATTGGCTTGTACCTGAAAAATAAGTGTTCTAGCTTGGGATAGCTAGGGTTGGAGGTTTTTAATGGTGTATTCAGTTTGAATACGGTTAGTGGATTTTAATTTCCAAGTAGGAGCTTGGGGAGTGGATGTAGGTGCAAGAAAAGCACCGAACCACTATAAATCTTGTTTGTTTGTGGTGTGCTTGCTATCTTTCTTTTCTTAGTTTGTTAAATTCTTGCTCTCTAATTTTTTATATTTTTCTCTAACCTAAATCATTTCACATACACATGTTGCATATCATCATTCAATCTTGATATCTTTAAATTAGCTTTAAAATTTTAAAAACTTAATTTATCCCTCCTTTTGGGTTGCATAGCTGGACAACATTTTTCATCTTCGCCACACAAAATTTGGCCATCTATGCCTCTTTTGTAAGCAGTTAAGATTTTGGCCTTATCCTTTTCAGTAAGATAGAAGTCCATCCCACCATCCTTTTAGCTGGCCCGTGAAACTTGCCATAATTATTTTGGGCTATGACGTGGTCATCAGCCTTAGACTTGGTCTTATAGGATGTGGCAACCGTAGTCATTTCCTGAAGGATATTGAGGATACTGTACTTGGAAAGCTCATCTATATTCTATTCATAGATGGCTGTGGCTGAGTATTGGTTTTAGTGAATTAAAGGCTTTTCTTTTAGACCAATATCGGGCATTGAAGGTCTGGGTGAAAAGGGTCTTTACGGGATAGAACTAGTACCTTTTGTTGGATTGGGCCATGCGCTAATCTTGTTGATTTTCAGATCTTGTTGTAGGCCAAAGTTTTGTAGACTCATTTGGTCAGTCTCAGATTGGGTTTTTTCATTCTGGCTTGAGTCATCATATTGGCTAATTTCTTCTTCTCCTTGGGGCAAAATAGCTACGGACCTTTTACTTAACTTCTCTGGAGTATCCAAGACTGAATGGACTAGCTCGAGGGTTTCTAGTCTATTATTTATTTCTCCTAGCAGGTCTTGATTTCTAAATTTTTTATCTTATTTTTTGAGAATCTCAAAGGGTTGAAAAGCTGGGATTGCACTACTTTAAGGTTTTGGTTTCAATTTGAGAAGTTGCTCCTCATTCATTTTTCCTTCTATTCTAATAAGTTGGTCCCCTATAGTCTTGAGCTTCTGTTTGGTGAAATTATTTTATTCAGTTATATTTTTAATGTCCCTACCATTTATATGGTCCATTGGTTCACATTTAATCTTAAAGGGTGAGGCTGTCACCTGCGTCTCTCTAGCAGGGATCTTAATCTCCTGTAGAGGAGGAAGGACTCTTTTAATAACTCTACCTTTTTCATCTTTTCAGGAAACAATTATCTTTTCTTTCAACATATTAATTTCTCTTGGTTTGTTTTCTATTTCAAACCAACCAAAGAACCCACTGTGGTCTTTAATTGTATTCATAAAAGCATAGTATTTTACTTGGATTTGATCTCTTTTGGGTTTGGTATAGTTTTTGAAGAATACCTATCATCTAGCCTTATTTTCCTCACTATAAAAGTCTCTCCTAAGGAGGTCTTTGTTTATTATTTGAAATTCATTAGTGATCGCACATATCTCAGGATCAGCCATCTGAGAGTATGTAGGAGACAAAGGTTGTGATTGAGATTGCTTTTGATAGACTGGTCAAGGAATTTTAGGCTTTTGGTCAACTTGGGTGAGATTAGCATCAATAGAGCTGCTCTGCCTTGATGGGACAATAGACGGGATTGAGTGCACTATTAGTGGGTTGAGCCTAAAACTATGACTTCTATCAAGCCTTATTCTATTGAATTTTATTGAGACATCACCTTCTACTATGGTGGTGATTGTCTTAAGTTGGTTTTGTTCTTACTTGATTGTGGGGATTGACTTTTTTAAAAGCCAGCCTTCAAGCAGATTGACTTGGTCCTAGATTAAAGTTCTGGGAACAAAAACATTATCCTTGCTAGGGTCTTAGTTTGAAAGTAATCAATCTATCCAAAGGATCTTCTATTAATCGCACCTCTATGGTTGAGAGTATTAACACTTTTAAAACAAGTTCTAATTAAGACTGCTGCTGGGTAGGATCCTGGCAGCAAATTCAAGCTATGTAGTTTGATTTCTAACTCTAAAGCTTTTAAGATATTTTTGTCTTTAATTGTTATAGTTAGATCAGCATAATAATTGAAATAGGCTAGACCATCATATAGACTAGTCTCAACCATTCCTAGGAGTGAGTCTTTGGTGGTCAGTAAACCTGCCATCCTTTAGACACATTAGTATAGCATTGTTGATCCCTTTACGGATTAATGGTTTAACTGCTACTTGTATTAATCCTAGGTGGAGATACTCACAATTGTTTTTAAGGCTTTTGATTAGATCATGATTGATGACTTGAGTTAATTCATTGTTGTTTGAGATTGGGATTGTTTTCTCTATCATTTTGATCCTATGGTCTAGGAAGACGCAAATTGTCTTGTAAATAGATTTTAGGTGGACCTTTCGAACGATCCATGATTCTACTTATTTTCCTGAAAGCTTGACCATGGCTCCACCTTTCGAGCTAGTACCTTCACCTTTAGAAGAGGATGAAGATGTTGAGAGATTCCTAGATAAGAAACTCATTATGGTGTTTTAGCTTATAAAATTGTAGAAGTATGATCTCAATAATACATGATAGCTAGGCTAATCTTCAACTGTCGCTGCCCTAATTGCCCTGAAAGGCCTCTCTCTCAGCCTTTAGCAAGTCTCACAAGGGCTTAACCTCATCAAAATTGACAAAGCTAATTTGATACTAAAGAGGCTACACTCAGACAATTTGATAGGCTAAGAATAATAATGAGATTCATATCTTTGTAATTCTCTCTTCCTCCTACCATGCTTCCATGGCTCATGATAGCTAGGCTAATCTTCAACTGTCGCTGCCCTAATTGCCCTGAAAGGCCTCTCTCTCAGCCTTTAGCGAGTCTCACAAGGGCTTAACCTCATCAAAATTGACAAAGCTAATTTGATACTAAAGAGGTTACACTCAGACAATTTGACAGGCTAAGAATAATAATGAGATTCGTATCTTTGTAATTCTCTTATATATATATATGTGTGTGTGTGTGTGTGTATATATATATATATATATATATATATATATATATATATATATATATATATATATATATACACACACACACACACACACACACACATATATATATATATATATATATATATATATATATATATATATATATATATATATATATATATATATATATATATATATATATATATATATATATATATATATATATATATATATATATATATATATATATATATATATATATATATATATATATATATATATATATATATATATGTATATATATATATATATATATATATATATATATATATATATATATATATATATATATATATATATATATATATATATATATATATATATATATATATATATATATATATATATATATATATATATATATATATATATATATATATGTATATATATATATATATATATGTATGTATGTATGTATGTATGTATGTATGTATGTATGTATGTATGTATGTATATGTATGTATGTATGTATGTATGTATATGTATATATATATATATGTATTGTATATATATATATTATTTTTTATTTTTATAAATATATTTATACTAAATTAGCATGATAAATCTGACTTATTAAAAAATGTTTAATATGTGACTAAACAACAGTTGAAATACATCCTTGCTTTCATTACCTAGAAATATTGTTGGAAATATTTAAATTTTATATTTGAAAAATTTCAAATCTATAAATGAATTTTTACCTTCTTTTGGATAAGCATGGCGAGGAAAATAGTTTTATATATAATTTATTAGTCTTAAAATAAAACTATGTTTTAATAACGTGTTTACATTGAAAGTGGAGAGAGTTCTTTCTATTTTCTATTGTGGGTGGAGTCCTCTTCGAAGACTTTGTGATTGTTGTTAAAGACCAAGACAGAGTCAACATATGAAGCTGGCTTGATAAGTGAAAAATAGCTTCTTTGAAAATTGAGTGTTGCTATAAGGCTCCAAAAATTGGTGCAAAATCGTGCTAGAGAACTGATCAAGGCCAAGTCAATGTAGATCATGATTTGACCTGCAAAGAAGTTCTAAGAACCGGTGGAGTATCCTCCAATTTAGGATCCTTCGATGCTTAAGTCAGCCAGGATGTTGAGAATAGATAGTGAAAATAAAGAACTAGAAGGTGAGAAAGAAGAGTTTGAGTGAAGCATAGGGTTTCAATCTTTTTTTTGTGAAAAAGTCGAAGGTAGATTTTAGTAGAGCACCGATTTTGTAAATCTTAGACTTACCTCTGGAAGGATACCCTATCTCTATTTATAGAGAATTTTGCTTAGGTCGTTAATTTATTGTAATGGGGCCAGTTGATGGCAGCTGTATGTCATTTGCTTAGGTGGATATTAGCTGTAGCATAGTTGGAAGACAGTTGTAATATAATTGGAGAGCAGCTGGTGTTTCCACCATAAATCAACAGCCATATTGGAAGGGCGGTGATAAATCGACCTAGTTGCATTAATGACATTGGCGATAAATCGATCTGGGCATGAGTAGTACTGATAACGTGGATCAAGATTTGTCTTGGCTTAAGGTGCTAATAGCTAGAATGGCATAAGCCTGATTTCATCTTTAGCTGTGCCAAGAGAGGAGTATTCAACTAATCTTATCGGCGAGGTTGGTGGTAAGCCGATCTTATCATAAAATTGCTCATGGGCATATCGGTTAGAATCAAAGGTTGAAGTAGAACATTGATAGGTAGGGTGGTATTACGCCAATCTCACCCCATTGCAGTATTTGGGCCATAGGTCACTCGAGTGCAACCATGAGGGTAGAGTATTGTTGACCTCATTTATGTAATTGTACAAGAAGTCATGGCTCGATACTTTGCTGATATGAGTTACCTAGACTAGCTGTAATATGAGATCAGTTTTAAATTGACTTGGATGCAGAACAACTATTGTTGTGTTATCAGAGTACCATCAGATCAAGGATCTTTCTGATGTGGCCATGTGGCTAAGGGTGATTAGCAAAACCAACACTTGCCCCTCACTTTCTAGATCAAAAGAATTCTTCACGTCGAGTGTGGGAAATTGATCTGAAAGATCTTCTTTGACTTATCCCATCGATAAATGTGCCACATGACCCTAGCCAATGTTAATCATTTAATGATTCAAAGCGATATGCTGCCTCGTTCGAAGAAACTCCGCCATATCCATGGCATCCAATAATTAAGGAAGTATGGAAAGGCGAGAACCCATCATTACCTATGCTGCTATGCTCAAGCGACATGGGTCATGTGTTGTTTTGTTATTAACCATCCAGGCTACCATGTGGATCGTGCTTACATGGCTTAATCAAAGCAGGGCATGTTGAAATGACTTTTTGTAGACATGTTGGATTATCGACAAATGGCTGAAATCCAATGATGGACGGATTAATCTGAGCTATTGCTGCCTTCTATAAATAGGATTGAAGCCATTTGAAAACCATTTTACCGCTTTCCTGTATGAAGATTCTACTGAAAAGTCTTTCAAAACCTTCCTGGTGCTAGTGCAGCCGAAGAAGAAGGGAGTTCTAGCCACTATTGGAGTCGGGGGAGGAGTCACTTATGTTGTAAAAAGCTTTTTTGGAGTCTCTTTTCCCCTTAGGAAGGTTCTTTGTCCTTCTCTCTAGTTTCCTTCAAATAGGATTTTTGTTGTTCCTTCTCTCCTTGTCCAGTTCATTCCATCCTTTGGTTTTTCTTTTCATCTTCTGCAAAGAATGTCTTTCCATGAGAGTGCTTATTCCAACAGTGATAAGAGGAAGGGAAAAAGAGTTCTGGATGAAGACATTTGGTCTACCCAACCCCAACTTGAGCTCGAGGTGGCTATTCCATCTCGAGTGAAGGCCGGGGTTAGTACTTTCAGTGAGAATGATCCAAAATCTCCGATAAGAAAATTTCTAGATTATTTCAGCTTGAGTACTGAATCTTCCATCATGATCGATCATGATCTCAAGAAGCTCAGGGATAAATATGTTATTCCTAAGAACTTCCAATTGATAGCCCAGGCCCCGACAATCTAGTTATACAACCTCCTAAAGGCTGCATTTTCTTCTATGATGAAGCACTTTGATCCGAGTAGCGATTTCCACTTTACCCCTTTGTTTGTAATGTATTAGAGTTCTATAGGCTCCATTCGATCCAAGTCACCCCTAATGTAATTAGGATGATCTTAGTCTTAATCATCTACTATACATTCACTGCTATAGATTTTAGAATCTCTCTCTTTAGGGTCTTGTTCATCCTAAAGAGACATCTCACTAAGAAAAGTTGGTGGTGCTTTTTGTCTCAGTCGCACTGAAAGAGTCACTTTTTTTTTATTTCTTCCAACATTTCTTGGGGTTTCAATTATAGCTGGAGTAAACCTTAGCTCTAATGAAAGTCCAATAGTCAAGTACTGCTTGGGGATAAAGAGGCTTTTGAAGAGCTATTCGGTATGAAGCTACCCAAGCTATCCTAGCTGGTGACCGACCAGTATTTGTACGACTCCGACATCAGTTAAATTTCTCTCCAGGGAGAGTCCATCATCAAATTCTTATCATTTTTTCATGTATGCAAACATTTTCTTATCAGTTTCTTCTTTGTTGTGGTAGCACTCATGAGGTTTGATTCGAAGAGGTTGGTGGAGTTGAAGAACAGGCAGGAACCTACTGATCAACCTACTACAAAGAGGGAAAGGGAGACTGGCCCCCGAGGGAAAGAGGCTAGTGTGCACTCTACATCGATTTGCACCCAAACTTTGCTTGTTTTTCCTCGGGACCACTAGTAATAAATGCAGCCCTAATTTTTGCATCATCATTAGTATCCAGGCGACATCGACAATCCACTAAGGTGACCCATTCACCTCCAAAGGAGTTGACTGCTCGCCAAAAGTCAAGCCCATCTCCTATGCTAAGGTTGGGTCCATCTCCTGTGCTAGCTTCGATGCCTGCCCGACCATCTTGACTTATCGGAGGGTCGAAGGTTCTTGAGGTCAATCCATTATCGACCTCGAGTGACAAGATTGATCTTTTCCGAGCATCTTTGTTGGAGACATCGAGGCTTGATAGGGATACTATAAAAATTTTGACTATTAGCGATGGCTAAACACCTTCACTAATAGTCCGTTCGCTATCGTTAATGACCATGCTATCGTTAATATTATCGTAAAATTTAATCTAAAAATTTTTATTGCTAATTATCATTATTAGTGATGAAAAAATTTGCCGTCGTTGATAACATAAATTAGCAATGGCTTTTATGATGAAAAAATTTCATTTCTAATAATTTTTATGCTTAAATTAATTTTTTAAAAAATATTAGCGATGGTAGTGTCATGGCTAATACCATTACTAAAATGTAATAATGACATAACAATCCATCACTAATGTCATCTTTAATAATTTTAAATTTTTAAATCAAATAAAATAAAATATTTTTAAGAAATATTAGCGACAACACATTCGTGGCTAAAGCCATCACTAAAAATTATTAGCGATAAAAAATGCTATCTTTAAAGCCATTGCTAATATTTATTAGTGATGGCGATTACTATCGCTAATACCGACAGTAATATTTAATTTATATATTTTAAAAATAATAATAATAATAATTTTTAAAATTTATTTTAATTAATCATACATGTTATAATTAAAATTTAATAATAATCTAACAATCAAAAATTAAAAACTAATTATATTTTTTAAAAAATATAAATTATATAATTTTTTTACAAATAATATCAAAAAAATATAATACATCAAAAAAATATAATACATTCAAAAAGAAAATTAGGTTTGATCTACATTGTCACCTACCTCCTCCTCCTCCTCTTGCTCCTCTTCAGCAGCTAGTAGATGAGAGCTGGATGTCCCAACATCTTGTAATGAAAAATTAAAATAATATTAGTAAGTTGCGATACAAAAATGTATCTTTTGATACACTATTTCCATTCTCAAATAAATTATTTCTACATGTTCGATTTGATAATACGAAGCTATAAACATCTTCGGCCCATCGATTGGATGGTTAGATTGAATTTTTAGCCCCTAGATCCTCTTTCCAAACTCAAATCTGAATATATAAAGCTTCTAAATATAAAAACCTAAAATAAGTAAAAAACTTAATAATATAATTAATTATCTAATGTGATGGTTGGTACGATGAGCTTGGCTGGTATGACAAGCCTGGCTGGCTGGTCATGTAGCAGTGGGTCTTAGAGAAGCTCCACAATCGTATCTCAAAAGGCATCTAGGAGGTCCTGAGGTTGCTGGCTCAGAAGCCTCTGCACGACCTCCTCCATGTACACATCACTCCAGGTTTGGGATATCAAGGCCTGTGAGAATATTGAAGAATATCAAGATGGTGGAGGATCAAAGCTGTGGCTGAATCTTATGACCCGACTCCTACTCACCCCCCAATGGTGCTGAGCCATCTCTCAAGATCAAGAGGGACTGAGAAGATGGATCATTGCCATACCTCTCAGTAATGTACTCTGCATTACATGTCTGCACAGCTTAGAAATATATTAATTTTAATATAGAAATTAGATCTTGTAATAACTTAATTATTAAATAAAATTTAAAGTTTTTACTACGATCTATCATGATGTAGAATCTAAATAGTCAACAGTCTTCTTATGCTGGTGTGTGGCCCACCACAACTATAGCTGATCTAGTAGATGACCTAGCTGTCATATCTATAATAAGTAAATAATAAAATTAAATTAAATAAAATATGCATATAAGAGTTTTTATAGTTCTAGTAAAGAGTTTTGGTATTAATTTCTTACCAATGTATTGGCTACAATATGTGTGCCGATCGAGCCGCCCATATATTTGATCGGATCCTACTAGATGGCCCAATTCTATCAGACTCTCTGCCACCTACCAAAGTACTCCTCGCTGCTCCACTAGTCGTAGAGGGCCTACCATATATCTTCCTACATCCAGTAATCCATGAAGGATCTCTAGTCCGATGGTGACTGAAAATTGGAGTGCTCGATGGCGGATTGCCTGAGACTATAGAGGCCATCTCAGAGCCTCCGTGTGGTCACCTCCTTGAAGGTCTAACGGTCAGTCTTCTCATCCTGAAAAGTCTCGAATCGATAGTACTCCTGCAAGATAGAAGCAAGCATATATTTATATATAACTAAAATACCAACATATCGGGAAGGAATAAATTAAACTAATTTTGACTTACCAAAATATCTTCCAGACTACATCACAAACTCTCGATGGCCAATTCAAAAAATCATTCACCGAGCCCAGCATCAATCAGCATATGATCTCGATAACGACACGAGATGTGGAAGGCTCTCTGAATATGCTGTAAAATTAATTTCAAAGAATAAATGTTAACTCTAAAATTATAAAATTATAAATATATTAATTGAGTATGTAGAACTTACAAGCGGCTCTAGATATGGATGATCTGCCTATTCTCCAACCTAGTTGGAGGTGCCATGAGCTGGATGGATCCTTGACCATGGCTCTGAGGGCTGATGACTGCTACTGCATGGGACTGTGGGGTCATTGGTGACCCCTTGTCCTCTGAACCTGAGCATACAAAACATCTAATACAAAGAATATTATATTAGTTAATAAATAATAAAATAACATAAATAAGAATATATGAAGTATTAGAGCTTACCATTCGGTGTAAGAGGTGCAGAACCATAGGAACTGGCCATACGAGTACTCTCTCTATGAGAGCTCTGTCCTCGACTGACGTGACTCCAGCCTTTAGAAGACATGATATATGCTCTCTAAAAATAAAAATAAATAAATTTATTAAATTAATTAAATAATTATAGATGGCAATGCAAGGTTTAAAATGATGCAAGATAAGAAATTAAAATGATCCAAAAATTATATACTTAGCACTACCATCGGCCTTAATTTTTAGATATTTGGTATCTTTTGGAATCTTCTTCTGATTCTTTCTCTTCTTTCTCTTCTTCCATCTCTTCTCCTTCTTTCTTTTTTTGGAGAGAATTGTCTTTTAAAATAATCTCACCTTGATTTACCTCCTCATGTTGGCTATTTTCATATAGGAGTATTCCTGGAGCATCCAATTCCATATCATCGAAGGATTGATGAACTTCTACTATCTAATCATCTTGAAAGTATTCTGATAATTAAGGCTCTTCTTCTTCGAGTGTATAATTAATAGCTCGAGACTTAATTTTGCATATGGCCCACCAATCTTTTCTTCCTCTTTTCTTGATGGAAAAGGAGTATAATATACTTGAGCAGCTAGTACAAATGGCTCGTTGATATAAGTTTTTGATCCATATTTGATCTCAATAAGCCCATACCATTGATCAACCTTCACACCATTGTCGGTATCGAATGATTGACACTTAAATAGAATGACACTATTACCTCTAATGTAGCTTTCATTTTAATCACTTCTTCAAGAATTCTATAGTAGTCACTCTCCGACTTATCTTCCCACCAGCTATCTTTTATACACACATCACTGTTCATTGTGCTTTTATAATTTCTATATTGCTGGGTGTGAAATTTGAAATTATTTACATTACAACCATTATAGCATGTCATACCCGTAACCTAATGGTCTCAACTTCCTTGGTATGGACTCGCTGCCTTGAATGACCAATTGACGGAACCAACATACAAAATTCTCTGAGCGTTATTTTGATACTTCTTCATCAGTTATTCTTGGATTTTCTCCTTTTAGCATCTCAACATATTACCTAAATATGCATAAGATAAGTATACTGAAATAAGTGATTAAAGAGATGAGATTATGATGGACATTTATAGGACATATGAGTCGACCTCCGTGAAGTTTAGCAAAACATGTCTCTGCTTGTCAAAGTTTAGTATCGAAGAAAACTCGACAAACCTCAAGCCTAAATTCTCGAGTAGGATAGACAAATATTGAGATCTCTTGCTCTAATCCCTCAGCACCACCATCATCATTTCGACCTATTTGAGTTAGCTTGGTCTGCATACTGGGATTAAAGTAATATCAACTGAAATTTAAAATATCTTATATTATATAAGCCTTCAATAGAACCTTTGACTTGGGCCTTATTTTTTATTTTCTTCTTGAGACTGTGCATATATCTTTCAAATGGATACATCCATCTATACTACATTGGACCCCTACCCTAGCTTCATATGCCAGATGAATCACGAGATGCTCCATGAAGTCAAAGAAGCTAGAAGAAAATATCTTCTCTAATTTACATATGATCTCTATACTGCTAGCCTCAAGACTGGATATGTGATTGGTGGATAGTTCGATAGTATAAATATCTCTAAAGAGAAGACTAAGCTCAATCAAAGAACTCCATATAGAGTTGGGAAGGAGATCACGCCAAGCCAATGAAAGAAATTATTGCATGAATACATGGCAGTCATGGCTCTTTAGCCCATAGAAGCTGCAATCTTTAATATTGACACACCAAGCTAGATTATTTACATAACCATCTAAAAATTTAAGACTTTTATACTATTCACGAATGTCTTTCAACTGCTCCCTTTTTAAGGTATAAGATGCTTTCGACTTTAAAAATTTTTTAGGTAACATCTCAATTAGCTCTAATAGAGGATGCTTGTATATGTTCTTCATATTTGCTCAAGCCTTAGGATTGTCCTTTGTCTTACCCTTGACATCCATAATAATATAGAAAACATTACAAATACATTCTTTTCAATATGCATGATGTTAAGGTTATGATAGATTAAATTAGTAGATCAATATAGTAATTTTCAGAAGATGCTTCGCTTTATCCAGTTATGCATTCTACCGAACCTCCGAGGCTTCTGCTTGTCAAATTCAATGCCAAATAGGACTTCGTCCATTTGAGATACCCTCTGAAATACTTCCATACCACTATAGGGAGAACAAAAAAAAATTCTATCCAATTTTTTTTTTGAATTCTCAATATACTATTTGATTACTGTAATGACCTATAGAATTACTAACATTTTCCAAACTGTCCATGTGGACAATCAATTAATCAATGTACATAATTTTTTTACTTACACAAAAATAAATAAATGTACGGGTATTAGAATATGTACATCAATCAACTAATGGATCTATTATTCTATACAATGCAAATTTTATTTAAATTAATACATAATTAATGATGTCTGGTATGCAGGAGCGAAATGCCTTTGATGCCAGCTATGACACGAGGCCCGAGTATGCAGGGTATGCCCAAGCCCCATATTTGCAATACTAATCGACATCTTTTCTTGATTCGAATAGTCTGCATGCTGAGATCCAAATTCCATACATCTAATTAAATAGATAAATAAATAAATAATTAATTAGTAATGGTACTAGCCATCATTAATACTAAACAACATCAATCGATGCTAATATCGTCGCTACTGCTGTTACTCATAGAGGGAGGGAAGGGGCTACAAGATTGGGCCCAAGGCTGGGGGAAGGGGTTGGAAGATCGAGGTTGTAGGTTGGGCGCGATGAGGCAGGGGTCGTGTAGTCAAATCGGCTAGCGGGACAGAGACAGTAGGCAGGGTGGGGCTGGCTGTGATAGAGGTAGGGTCGGGATGGCGGGCTCGGGGCCACGGCATAGGAAGCATCAACGGGGTGGGGATGGCCATGGGAGAGGCGGGAATGAGGTGGCTAGCTCAGGGATATAGTGCAGGAGGTACCGATGAGGTGGGGACGGCCGTGGGAGAGGTGGGGATGGGGTGGGAGGCTTAGGGTCGTAGCATAAGAGGCGCTAGTAGGGTGGGGATAGCTGTGGGAGAGGTAGGAATGAGGCAGTTGGCTTGGGGCTGCGGCACAGGAGGCACCGACGGTGTTGGTGGGGTGGGTGGATCATGGGAGAAGTGAAGGATGGGGTAGGAGAGAAGTAAGGATGGGGTAGGAGGTTTGGGGCCATGGCACAAGAGGTGCTGGCAGGCTTGGGGTGGTCGCAGGAGAGGCAGGGGCTAGGGTAGCTGGCTTAGGATAGTGAAGCGGGAGATGTCGGTGGCATCGGGTGGTTAGCGTGCAAGGCAAGGATGGGGCTGCAGGGTTGGGGTGACCTTAGGGGAGGCAAGGCTGGCGTGGTGGGCTTGGGATGATTGCATAGGAGCGCCGGTGGCTTGAGCGAAGAGGGGCCGGGGTGGCGGGCTTGAGGCCATAGTGTAGGACATGTCAGTGGGGTCGGGTCGTTGGGAAGGAGGATGCACGGGGAACGTCGAGAAGAATGCATAGGGAGCAAAGAAGCACAAAGGAAATTTTTTGGGCAAAAATATTTTTTCCACCAAATGGCTGGAGTTTATGGATGGACTATTACCGACTGCAAAATTATCATCGATAATACGGTTGGCAATACCATAGTTTCTGTGCCAAAACTATTAGCGATGGCAAATCCCATCGCTAATACCTAAACATCATTGCTAATAATATTAATTTTTTTTTAGAATACTAAAATTTAATATTAATTTTTCATAAAATATTAGTAATTATCGATGGTAGAGAGCCATCTGCAATCTTGTCAGAACAAATCATTACCAACGGTTGTTGTGTTGCTAATAGAAAATGCCATCGCTAATAATATTAAATTTTTCAAAATAAAGTTTTTTTTAAAATTATTAGTGATAGAAAGATCTCGATCACTAAAGCCATCACTAATAATTATAGTTTTTTCTAAAATAATATATTTTAATATTATTTTTTTCTCTTAGGTCATTTTTTGGGTGATTAAAAATTAATATTGGATTTTATTAAAATTTTTAACTTAATTAATTTATGGATTAAGTTCTAATTGATTTAAAATATATTTAATTTAATTAGACTTAACTTAATTTGAGGCTAATTAAATTTTAATATTCTAAATAGGACTTGGATTAAAAGTTTAATTAATTTAGGTTTGATAGAATTTCGAATCAGATTCAAATTTGATTCAAATGAAACCTAAATTAAAAGCTATTTTTTTATTTAATTTAAATTAAATCAAATTTAATTAGGCTTGACTTAATTTTAGGATTATTTGGTTTAAAATTTAATTAAGACTTGAATTCACAGTCTAATTGAATTAAGTTAGGTAGGATTTTGAATTGGATTCAAATCGGGTTCCAATTAGATTCTGATCAAACCTAAACTAAAAATTATTTTCTCCTACTTGATTTTAATCAAATTAAATTTAATTAGGCTTAACTTAATATGTCTATAATTAGATTTTACTATCCATGTAGGACTTGGATTTTAAAGTCTAACTAAATTAGGATTGATAGATTTTCTAATTGGATTTGCATCAAATTTGAATTGAATTCAAATTGAATCTAAATTAAAAATTATTTTTTTATTTAATTTAAGTCAACTTTAATTTAATTAATCTTGACTTAATTGAAAGTCAATTAAATTTTATAATCCATGTATGATTTGGAATCGAAGCCTAATTGAATAGGTTTGACGGGATTTTGAATTGGATTTGAATTAAATTTGAATATAATCATAGATCAAATTTTAATTAATTTAAATTAACTTTAATTTGATTAATTTTGACTTAATTTAAGATTAATTAGATTTTATAATTCATGTACGATTTGGATTCGAAGTCTAATTGAATTAGGTTTGATAGGATTTTGAATTGAATTTGAATCAGATTTGAATTAGATTTGAATGTATTCATGGATTAAGTTCTAATTGATTTAAATCAGCTTTAATTTGATTATCTTGACTTAATTTAAAGTCATTTAGATTTTATAATTCATGTATGATTTAGATTCGAAGGCTAATTGAGTTAGGTTTGATAGGATTTCGAATTGGATTCGAATTAAGTTCAAATTAGATTCAAATATAATCATAGATCAAGTTTTAATTGATTTAAATCAGCTTAAATTTAATTAGACTTAATCTAATTTAAAGGTAATTTGATTTTACTATCCAAGTAAAACTTGAATTAAAAGTCTAATTAAATTTAGATTGATAGGATTTTGAATTGGATTCAAATTAGATTTGAATCAAATCCAAATTAAAAATTATTTTTTTAATTATTTAAATTAACTTAAATTTAATTAAGCTTGACTTAATTTGAAAGTAATTAAATTTTACTATCCAAGTGGAACTTGATTTAAAAGTCTAATTAAATTAGGATTGACAAGATTTTGAATTGAATTTAAATTGAATCCAAATTAAAAATTAATTTATTTTAATTAATTTAAATTAAATTTAATTTAATTAATTTTAACTTAATGATAGATTAATTAAATTTTATAATATAAGTAGAATTTAGATTCAAAGCCTAATTAGATTAGGTTTGACATAATTTTGAATTGGATTTGAATCAGATTCGAATTTGGTTTGAATTGGATTTGAATTAAGGTTTGAATTATTAGCGATGGTGGAGCTTTCGTCACTAATAACATTTTAAAATAAACTTTCTTTCCCTAAATTATTGTTTTTAAAAATTTATTAGCGATGGATAGTTTTTCATCGCTAATATCCAAAATCCACCATCACTAATATACATTTTATGTTTAAATGTTACAAAAATATTCAAAATTTTTTAATAATTTTAGTGATGGCTTTAGCTGTTGCTAATAATAAAACTACCATCACTAGTATTTAGTTATTAGCGATAACATTTTTCTTGTTAGTAATAATTAAAAATTATCATCATTAATATTTTTTTCTTTTCAAATATTTCAAATTTTTTTTGAATCTTTAGAGATGGGTCTTGCCATCGCTAATATCAAGATTGCCATCACTAATAGTATTATCGATGACTTTTTTTTTTATTGATGTTGCGGTGGCAAAAAGTTGTTATTAGCGATGGTAGTTTTTGCCATCACTATTATTCATTTTTCTTGTAGTTGGACCTACTATGTACGATGATGCAACAATGAGACCTTGATACCCAGAGGAGGGACTATTCTTTGGTGGAGCTTCTCAACTTTAGGTTTAACATCATCATGGATGTAAGTCTCCTTTTTCCTCTCTTTCTTCTTATTTTTTTTTCTTTTGACATCGAATTTATACCATTCTGCTCCATTTCCTTTTCTTTCAATCGGCATGTACTTCAGGCTGCTCAGCGACTACATGGTGTGGTTCTATGAGAATAAGAAATTCCTGGAAGAAGGGCTGCAGTCTGCGAAAGATTGTAAGAAGGTAGTGGAGGACAAGGCTGCCAAAGAAGCTAAGGTTGTCAAAGAGTTGAAGAAGCAATTCCAGGAAAAACTGGAGATAATAAAGGATAAAAACAAGGCTTTGATGGATGGTCAGAGAAAAATAAATGAAGAAAAGAAGAGGCTGCTAGAGTTGCCACAGGAGGCCACCGAAATTTCTGAGTTAGAGACCAAGCTGAAGGAACTGGAAGAGATTGTGGTAGCCCGAGATGACGTCATAGTAGCTCAGGACAAAGCCCTTCTTATATATCAAGGAGATATCGAGAGGTGCAAGAGAGTTGCTACCTAGGCCATGGAGGAGTATAAGTTTTTGGAAGGTTTTCAAGAGGAGGTTATGAAGGCTTCTGAGGAGGCATACAACTACAGGTTCTTGAACTACAAGAACCTAGTCAAGAAGATTTTTCTTGACCTGGATCTGAGTAGCATCACCCCTGAAGTGGCTATACAGTTGGCATTTGAGACCCCTACTTAACCGACATCGATCGAACGTGTCTCCTTTTGTTGCACATCCCCAATCTACCACCGAGGTGACTCCTCAATTGCCTTCTCCCATTCCTCCACCTAAAGTTCCAATCATTAAGGTCATTTCGGTGGAGTCTCTGAATGGCAACTAGGCAGCTGCTCCTCCCAAAGCTTTCCAGGTGAATGCTTGCTTTTGTTATCTTTTCTTCTCTCCTTTTTCTTTGATTGTTATATCAGCCTAATTTAACCTTTTATAGATATTTTTTCTTAGCAATGAATGAAAAGCTTTTCTTCCATCATTCTTTTGTTTGTTATAGAATGTTTCTGACTTTGTTTTGTCTGATGTGGGCTTCAACTCTTTTGAATCTCAATTTCCTCAAGTCATTTATAAAAGATAATATTTGACTCTGATCAGATTTGTAATGGCATTAGTCAACCTCGGTTGGGTCATGTCGTGAATTGATGTCACAAATAAATGTGTATCACATTGAATGGTTAAAATTAAATCAACCTTAGTAATATAAACATGGTAGAAGTTTAGGGGTACCTCTACTTGAACTTGGGATTGGTAGGTCAGATTTTCTTCACATTTGGAAGGATTTTGACCGACTATTACTCGCTTTTCCCTTTAGTGGGCTTTAGTATGTGAGAGCCTGAATCATAGTCAAGCAGCTTGCTTTTAAGGTTGAGCCTAAAATCAAAATATCATGATAGATCTATAAGGTCCAATCTGAAGATCGGGTGTCTTATGATCTTTGCTTGTGTAGTCCAATCCAAAGATCGGATGTCTCACGATCTTTATTTATGATGTCCAATCTGAAGATTGGGTGTCTCACAATTATTTATCCTCATTTGATCGGACTTTATGGCCTCGTCTGGACAAACTCGATCTTGCCTTGTCCTCATTTGGCTCGACTTTATGGCCTCATTTGGACAAGTTTGATTTTGTTGATTGGTTTTGCACCGAGATAGCCTAGAAGTAACATGTAATAATTGAATAGAAATCCATGTTCATTAAGACAAAATCAAGAGCTTTATTCAAGGCTCATTGATGATACAATCTAAGATTTTTAGCATTTCATATCCTTGGGATATTTGAGCCATTTAGATTTTTAATTTTATATGCTCCTAGATATATCACTTTGGTGATTTGGTAAGGTCCTTTCAAGTTGAGAGCAAGTTTTTCTTGCTCCATGGGCTTTAAGACTTTGGCTCGATGAAGAACCAGATCTCCTTTATGAAAGATCTTTGGCTTTACTCGGATGTTATATTATTTGACTACCCTTTGTTTGTAGATTGCCATGCAAATTTGAGCTCTCTTTTGTTAGATATATGTGCCCTAGAAGCCAAAATTGGCTGACACTTGCAATACACTTCTAAGGGCAAAATTATAATTCTGACTATAATCAATAAAAAGGATTATTTTCTATCACATATATGTATTTAGTGTCTATTATACATCCTTTGAGTTAATGGTAATGATAATTCATATTTCCAAGAGTTGAAAATTTAAGACATGAATAATCATTATTAACTCATAAAATGCTCCCAATCATAGGATCATCATAAGGATGGTGATTGATCTGGAAGGTTGGTGTATAACTTCTCTTTAGTAGATGAGTCTTGAGTCTAGGTGTGGAGACACCGGAGCGAGAGTATAGGTACTTGTTAGAGAATGAGGGCATTGAGCGTGACCACCTCGAGTAGTCATTAGGAAGTCTACCTTCTCGTTAATGACTGACTCGATGCTATAGTGGTGTGTCTGGTTCTTTGACCTGAGGTGCATCAACAGTTTACCTTGAGGGTGTTATAGTTTGACTACACCATTACTCGGTCTCCTAGCCACACGGAACCCTAAGGTGTATGTTGGCTATGACATGTTCATTGTAGGAACTAGATTGCATCAAGATGGAATATATCTATCTCGGTGGTAGAGGAGCAGCCCTATGATGATCATGAGAATCAAGTCTAGAAGCCCATGGCCATGACAGAGTGAAATAATAGAAAGAGTTTCTATTTAGATTTTCACATCAGACTTGAATCGAATGATTACATCATATGACAGAAACTAGGGTTTAACGAGTTTACCTTAACCTTAATCTGATCAGGGCTCAAAATAGAAGAACTTAATCACACAAGTAGTTGTACCAAGAGGTTCGCATTCAGCTCTGATGGGTTGCCACCATATACTGCTAGGTGTCACTGGTGGATTTTGGGAGCAATTAGAATGATTTAGATGATCGATCATTCTAGCTGTTCGAATCAGAAGAGTTTTGATCCATCGAAAGGAGTTTTGATGATGTCGATGATAGAGATCATGACATATCCCATTACCATACAGAATTGAACCTAACTGAGTCACACAAATAAGGGTTTGAATCTGGTGATCATCAATTGAACTAATCCAGTTCAATTGATCTGAATGAGATTCAATTAGGTTCAAGAAAATCGTGCTAGCACTCGATTGAACCTAACGTTCTTCTTTTACTATCATAAATAGTTGTCCTGACTGAGCCAAAGGAGTTTGTGCTCATTCAGAGGCCTTCACTTGATCTGACTGGAGCCTGTCCAGGTTAGAAAAGGGTTGTCTTATTTTATAAGATAATATCTGCCATTTTTGGTCACCTGTCATTTCTCGTCCTTTGACTTTGGTCAAAAATTGACTTTTGACTAATCAAATATTGACCATTGACACTTTAACTTCTGTCCACATGTCACGCACCTATTAGAGAGCCGGTGGGGGCTTGTCCTCCTACCAAAACCTAGCAAGGAGGAGGGTGCATGCCACCCTTGGCATGTGCCCAAGCTGGAGGCACCCAGGAGTCCCTATTGGATAGGGACTCCATCTCCTTTTTGGATTCCGATTAGACTTCTCCTAAGAACTAAGTTTGATTGGTCTTAGGCACCATCTAAGGAGGAATTCAGGGGACTCTATTTCCACTATCAGATTTAGATATGATTTCATAAAGAGTTATGATTGGTTGGGAAGAAGAGGAGTTGGATCACGCTTAGTCTATAAATAAGACCCTATGCCCAACCCAAAGAGCATTAGAAAAGGAATTCAATTCCCACACCCCAAGGCTTCCTCTTTTCTCCTCCTCCATGCCAAAACATCTTCTCCCTCTCCTCTCCATGCCCAAAGTGGTTTGGGTTCTTGGTTGGTGCAATCCAAATGAGAGAAAGGCGATAGAAAGCTAGAAGGCTACGCTGCTGCAAAGGACAACTGTTGATCTTCAAAAGGTATTTCGAAGATCCTCCAGTTCAAATCCAGATCTAATTTTTGGAGACATGATAGAGAAGAAGAGGATCTTCAGATTCAGCCCGAGTAGATATCAGTAGAGGCCAGGCGCTTGCGTGGTTAGATCCAAAACCTTTTGCTTCTTATGGGATCATCAACGGATAATAGGATTATCCTACATCAAGGTAAATTAAATTAAATTTAATTTATTTAAATTTTATTTTTATTGTTAGAATAATAAGAATTAGATCTGAAATATCTCAGATCTAATTAGGATCAAAGAAAAATTTTTTTAAAATATATCTCTTGATTCGATCAGATCTTAACGAACCTTGTCTAGAAAATCAGGATTTCCCTTCATTGTTTTTGAGTTCTTCAAGCAGATTTAGATCAGTTCTCAATCAATCTGAGTTGCTTTTTGTATGAAAAATTTTCATCCTAGTTGTTGGAAGACCAATCTGCATTGGTATTATAGCTTGTACCCCAAAGGTGAGCTTAAAGGGTGTTTTTCTGGTTGATCTCTAAGGTGTAGTTCTATAAGCCCAGAGGATATTATATATAGCTCATCCACCCAAAGATCCTTGGCTTCAATGAGCCTTATTTTCAGTCCTTGTAGGATTGTCCAATTGGTGACCTCGAGTTCTCTATTTGATTGTGGATGTCCTACTGAGTTCTGCCCATGGTCAATGTATAATTTGGAGCAAAATTTTTTGAATCTTGGATTATCAAACTATCAGCCATTATTGGTAATGATAACCCGAGATAGATCGAAATGGTAGATGATTGACTTCTAGATGAAGTCTTGCATCTTCTTCTCCATAATCTATGCCAGAGGTTCAGCTTCCATCTATTTGGTGAAATAATCAATAGCCACAACCAAGAGTTTTCTTTGTCCGATTGCCATAGGAAAAGATCCGAGGATATCCATTCCTCATACAGCAAAAGACTAAGGAGCTATAATTCAGATGAGTTTGGTTGTAGGTTGGTACTGAATATTAATATACCTTTGACACTAATTGCATTTGTTGACGAGGTTGGTTGTATCTTTTTGGATGGTTGGCCAATAATAGCCTTGCTGAATGACCTTGTATGCCAATTATCTACCCCCCAGGTGATTGCTACAAATTTCTTCATGTATCTCTCAAAGAGCATAGTCTGCTTCTGATGGTCATAAACATCGAAGCAATGAGAAAGAATATGATCTTTTATATAATTTACTGTCTAGAACAACATATCATGGAGCTTGCCTTTTAATTTTTCTTGCTTTTGCAGGATCATTTGGCAAAGCTCCTTTGTTGATGTAATCCATTAGGGGATCAATCTAGCTTGGCTGATGATTGATTTGGGCAATTATTAGAACTTTCATGTTGGATTTTTCAAGAACTTCAATAAGTATCCTTTGATTGAGGTCGGAGTATCCCAACATAAATAGGTATTAGAAAATATATCCCAAAGCTAATCATCAACCTATTGATGGTTGTGCTATCTTGTAATTATAATTGATTTATTAATGAATGAAATAATTATTTTAACATTTTTATCATAAAGTTTACATCTTCTAATGAACTCCATTGTTGTGATGAAGTTTTTAAGATTATTTAGTTTCAATAAAGAGAGGATTTATCGATTAGTTCTTAAATTATTCATGATCAAATAATATGTTGTTAATTAGGACGATAATGTTTATCGAGTATAGATCGTTGTATGCCATATAGGTTGGTTGTCCTCTTAACCAAGGAGTGTAGAGATACTGGTATGACATACATGTGAGATGTAAGGGTACATCATCACTGAACGTGATCAACTTCAGAGCATTTTACTATCGAAAATTATTCTGATGGGATATAGATATATGTATTCCTTAAATTTGAGATCACCACAATAGTTTGCAAGCAACTCACCATGCTTTGATACCGGACTAACTAAATTTTTAATTCAGTAACAAAAGATTTTTGGGCACAATCAAGTACTCATGAAGTCAGTGAATCATCAAGATGGGATTGACCACTCCAAGAGTTGGAGAATAATGCAGCACTGTATTTCAATATAGCAAAATCTTGACTGGGATAATCAATGAGATGGATTTGGTATTTTGAAATACAATGTAGATGACCTAATCAGGGTTGGCAGTTAAATTTTGAGGTGTCCTATAAGCATTAAAGTAAAAAGGATAAATTATATGAAAATTATATCCACATGGATTCTAAGGATGTTGTTCTACACATTCAATCTTTTCAGCTATCGGGTACCATTGCTAGATGATCATTTTGATTAGTATATATATTTATTTCTCTACTACTAGCTTAGGTTTAGACCTATGGGGTCACACACATAAGAGTGCTCGATCCGATCGGATGATTGATCGACGATTAAGAATTGTTCTAGGGTTAAACGATCAAGATGATTGATATTTAACGTAGTATAAGTGTTGCAGGAGGATCAATTAATAATTTAATTATTAATTAATAATTTAATTAAGTAGAGGGATGAGATTAAGTTTAATTAAATATAATTTAATTAAATTTAGTTTGGACTTGATTGGATCAAGTCCAATTGGTTTATTAGATGAGCAAATTGCAAGGAAGAACTAGTCCTAGTTCAATTAGGACTTGATTAAACCCAATATCTAATTTGATTAGAAATTAAATCAGAATTAAATTTAGTTTAATTTAATTTAATTAGATTATTAGTTGGACTAAGATCTATTCTAATTGGATTAAATAAATCCTGATTTAATTTGGTTCATAGATCACTTGGACCAAGTCAAAATAGGAGTCCTAGTATGATAAGGACTCACTATTCCATCCACCATTGACTCCTCATGCCCCCCATGCCCCTTTTTCTTTATTTTATTCAAGGAATCCCTTCTCTCCTAGGTCTTCACGTGCGCCTCCTTGCTCCCATTCTTTCTTACATAGAATTTTGTTAGTGGACCAAGTCAAATAAGGCTATTTGATTTGAAATCAAACTCTATTTGACAGAATTTGATGCAATCAAAACTCTATCTCTTTGTGTGGCCAACCATCCTTATTATTTTCTGGCTTTTTTATGGAAAAGAGGAGGATTTTATGTGCTTATTTTCTAGTGGTCCATGGTAGAAAAATTGGAGGAGGCGCCTAAGAGTTGGGCGCCCCATATGTTGCCTTTTTTGGACATACCTTGTCTAGGTATTTGACCTAGACAAGGAGTGTGTCCTAACTCTCTATTTAAAGGGTCTTTGGCCCTAATTTTTTAAAAAAATTCTAGAACCTAGAGAGAGGTTCTTGGGCATGAAAAAGCTAGGAGAGAAAGGCTTAAGGCGTGGGATTTGTAGAGACACCAATCAAGGTGTCTAAGTGAGAGAACAAAGAAGAAGAAGGTCTTCTTCTATGATTTTCTTCTAAATCTATTTTTTCATCATTTGTGAGTGTTTGAGAGGTGTCTTAGTATCACAAACATTCTTCCTCATCTTCTAAAAGTTGGAGAGTCAAAGTCTTAAAGAAAGAAGATCCAGATCGACCATCGAAGAATGATTAGCATAGTACTAGTATATTGTATTGATTTTCGGGCATTGAACTTCTGATCAGAGATCGAGAACTCGTGTGGACATCTTGTAGAGGCCGGATGCATGTGCGACTCAGCATCAACCTCAATCCTAGATCAGTGAGTTAGAAAGTCTAATTTGCAAAGGTAATAAAGATCTGATCTTTTACTTGTATGTCTAGATCTGATCTAGAGTAGTATGCTGTTGATATGATCAATATGTAGTTTTCTAATATTTTAATTTTTGATTTAATAGTATGTTTTAATTATGTAATAGGATCCTAAATCTAGAATTTTATATTATTTTATTTATGAATTAATGAGATTAATTCATCTCTTTCATTGTAATTTTGAAAGAGTTTCAAAAGCTAATCCTAGAATCCTAGATCTATTTTCTTCAATTGATATCAGAGCTTTGGTTCTTTATTATATGATTAGTGATGCATGTTTAGATTATTTTTATATTAGATCTAATTTATAATCTAATATTTAAATCTAAAATTAAAAAAATTAGATCACATGAACTGATATAAGATTGTCCTGCTGTAAGGTTTACCCTTTACAGTAGAAAGATTATCCTAATTCGTGTAGATCTATTACTAATCATAAATATATTAGATATAATCTAATTTTTATTTATAATTTATTAAATTTAAAAAAAAAATTAAATCTAAAATAAATAATTTAGATTGCATGGACTGATTATAAGGTTGTCCTACTGTAACATTTATCCCTTATAGTGGAGAGGTTGTCCTAGTACGTGCTAATCTAAAATCTTGATCATAAAATTTTAGATTAAATCTAAGAGATTTTTTGATCTAATTAAAATATTTTAATCTAATTTTTATCATCATAAATATGTTAGATTCGATCTAAGTTGATTTATGATTGATTAGAATTGAAATAGTTTTAATTACATGGACATGCTTAAATTAGATCTAAAATAGTTTCATGTCTATTTTATTTGCATATTAATTATGAATCAAACATGCAACTAATTGGTAGAATCATATTATAAAAATATTTTATAAATATAAAAATTATTTTTAAAATATCGAGCTCCAACTCTCAGTCCAAAACTTAATTAAGAATCAAGAGTTGTTTTGATTAGAATCTAGGACTGTGAATTGAAGATCCTAAGATAGAAATCATAATACATTGGGTTAATGGATTAGTAGAAATTAGGTCCATTAATTAGGTTAGACCTAAGGTTAGATTAAAGAATGGACTTAATTAAAGAATTGACTAAATCTAATCAATAATTATCTTAGATTAGATCAAGGATTCTCTAGATCAATTTTCATAGTTGTAGTTGGTCAAGTCCATATATTTAATGAGAACCAAGATGGACTTGATTCTTAACTATACTATCTAGCACGAACTATTAGGTTGATCTAATCAAGACTAATTAACTAATTGGTACCTAAGGTAAGTTTGGCATTTTAGATCGATAATTTTTAATTGGCAGCCTGCTTACTTGGTCATTTCTGATGGTGTCTAAGATAAGCTTTAGCAGATCCTTCCATCGATTTTACTTACTTGGCCTTCTTGGTGAAATTATGTTTTGATCAGATCACTTGACAATTTGAGCTGACCCATGTCAGCTAGGTAAATCAGTGTAACTGATTTAGGTGGTCCTAGACTAGCTTATTAATGATCTTAAGCTGACTTGGTGAAATCAGTGGGAGGATCATGACAAGCTGGTTCATCTAACCTTCTTTCTTCTAAAATTAAATCAATTAAATCATCTAAAATTATTAGGTTCTTAAAATAAAATAATTATGATGATAATTAGATCATAGCCTCTCACTAAGTGGGTGATAATGAGTCAATTAGTTGAATAATCATTGGAGGCCCAAAGGCATGGTGCTTATCGACTAGTGAAATTATCATTCATAATATGACTTCTTAGCTACATCTTTCTAAATGCTGGTTAGGTTGACTAACCAAAGTTGGGCTTAATCATTCATTGGTTAGATGGACCAAGTATGGTCATGTTAATGGTTGGACCTAACTGAACCTTTTTGGTGGAGGCCAAAATCTACTGATTAGGGACTAGGACAAAATTAAAATTACTAAAAATTATTTAGAAAAATAATTAATTATGAACTTACCTGTAGATGTACATGAGTTAACCGATCAAAGTTGGGCTTGTGTGCATTCTATGTGAATTCTAGTATCCACTAAAAAATTAGGATAATTCCTCAAATTAGAGGTAGAGGCTATCGATTTGGATAAAATAGTGAAATTTTTTTTTGATTAAAGTCCAAATCTTTAGATTTAATGAATCAATTACTGATTAGATTTTAGTTTTTCTTTGTATAGATATGGCCACTTTTCTATTGCTTCGATCATTATTAGACAATGATAAGCTAGTGGGATTCAACTTCGATAACTGGTATCTTAAGTTAAAGATTGTCCTGGAGCATGAATGAATCTTGTATGTATTGACAGATCTAGCACCTGAGGAGCTAGCTTTCAATATAAGTGGAACAGTCAGAGATACTTATCAGAAGTGGCTCAATGATCGAACTATAGTGCGCTGTATTATGTTGCCAGCTATGAGCGATAAGTTCAATCGTAGATTCGAGACAGCTCAGCCAAAAGACATGCTTCAAGTATTGAAGGAGTCTTTTGGCACATCCGATGATGTTGAGAGGCACAAGTCTAGTTGTGCCATCTTCAATGCCAAGATGAGGGATGGAGCTTTAGTCACTGATCATATACTGTACATGATCGAGTTGATAGAGCATTTGAGCAAACTTGGCCTTTTCTTATAGAACAGCTAGGAAAAGATGCAATACTGAACTTGCTGCCCAAGTCTTATCTCCATTCCTCACTCATTATAAAATGACAAAGCTTGAAATTAACTACTATGGGTTATTGAAATTATTTCAGAACTTTGAGAAGGATCGCCAGCTCCATAAGGAGTCGGTGAACTTAGTGGAAGGTTCATCTTTTGGTTCTCAACCCTTTAAGAAAGAAAAGAAGAATAAGAACAAATCCAAGAAGGTACAAGTTCAGGCTGGGATGTCTGTGCAGGGCTAGATCAAGAAGATAAAGCCCGATATGAGTTAAGCTGATGCTTCTTTTGTAAGAAATGGGGGTATTGAAAGAGGAACTATCCTCAGTACATTACCTCCTTAGATCCGAACAGGCCGAGAAAGAAGCAAGTTATTACTGGGCAAGATATTTATATGATAACTTCTTGCAATTTTTCTATTTATGATATTACTGACTGGGTATTGGATATCGATAGTCCTTATCATATTTGTAATTCGTTCCATGGATTGCAGGTCAATAGAAGATTCGAGCAAGGTGAGAGGTTCCTGAATGTTGTGATCGCTTATCGTGAGGTGGTCAAATATAAACTCTAACTCACTTCTATGTGGCTAGGATGAGTCAAGATCGTATATATAGAGATCTTGGATCGATTACTTCGAAATGAGAGAAAGTAGGAATGCTTTTGTATGAAAACTTAAGAAAATCATGCGATAGTAGCAAAATAAATCTAAACTAAGTGATTAAAGTGATGCAATAGGATAAAAACCTCAGGAATTCGAATCTACTTTATAAAATAGATTTTGATACTCCTTTTTATAGTGCAATGATGGTACGTGAGGTTTAAGTTGGTCTAACTTAACTCTTCTTTTTTAAGCATGAATCGTATCCTTAGATCACGACTTATCTCTTAGAGAGATATGTTATTCAACTACAGAACACACAGAAAGAAAAGAAACTAATTATCGATCTAATTATTTAAGACAACCTATCTCTTTCGAGTATATACTATATCCTTAGATCATAATATATCTTTAGGAAGCATAGATTATTTGAATAACCAAATCTAATAATAAAGCATATAAGAACGATGCACCCTTATCTTAAAAAGAAATTAAATGATTCATAAACTGCATGTAACAGGAATATAAAAAGTATGCATAGAAAATAAATTTGTTATAAGTATCATCTCTTTTCCGAGGTTAAAGACTTAGTTCTTCATAGATTCTGGAATCATTTTCATCTTCTTGGCTTGGACTCTACTAGAATTTAGATCACAACCCTTCTTAAGTATAGAAGATGGAAGAAAAAAATGATGTAAATGGTATGAAGGAGAGGGAATACAAGTGAAAGTGTCTTAGAGTTATGGAAGGTTTAAAGGATGGTGATAGTGGTTAGGATTTAGTGATGTGGAGAAGCGGAAGAAGGAGAAGAGATGGAGGATGATAGCCTTTTGAATTTTTGAGAGTGGAAGGATAGATGCCTACAAGAGAGAGGCGTTGGGGTGTTTAAATAGAGGAGGAAGGGCATTAGGTTTTTAAAAGGAATAAGGGTGAGATGATTTTATGTGATATTTGATTTAGGATGAAAAAGAAAAGAAAGGATGGTGATTTTATAATAAAATTTTATTTAAATTCCAAAAAGGGAAAAAAAGATCATGGCATGTGATATTTTAATTTTAGAAAAAAATAAAAAAATGAGGTGGCAAGAGAGATAAAGAAGATTTGAAATTTAAATTTTAAAAGACATCTCATAAGGCATGAATTTGAGAGAAGTTTGTGATTTAGATGAAATCAAATAAGGCAAAAGAGGAGGAGATGCTGCCTTTTTTGGGGCATAAAGCAATTAAGGAAGATAGGGATGTTGATTTTGGATTCCAAGTAAGAGAGATGTGTGCTGATTTTGAAAGAGAGAGATAGAATATTTCTTATTTGGTGCGTGGAGTAGATAAGGAATGAGAGAAGGCAAATGGCTTTAAGGAAACCCTTTGATAGTAGGCACCTTCAATCCAAGCCACTGGATGGAGTAAGTATTTGTTGGTCTTTAGATCGGATCCTTGAATCCATGTGAGATAGAGTTTTGGAGCCTTGATCCTTGGATGTTCTACACTTATTTCTGAACTATTGATTGGAGTGACTTGGATCCCTAATATAGATGCTTGGATTGAGAGCTCACATGATAGCTCCTGGATCTTCTCTCTTCATGGCTTGCTTTCTAATTAATTGCTTGATTTATCTTGGATTGAGCCATTTTGGATCCTATGAACCTAATCTCCTAATTATCTATAAAATAAATCAAGAAGTATCAAATTCAACTAATAAACAGACAATGCAATAATATTTAATGCTTTTTATTATAATATATCAAGTGCTTATCACATCCCCCAACTTGAATTTTACTTACCCTCGAGTAAAAGAAAGGTTAGTATCATATACCAGTGTGCTTAGTCATGAACATCTTTAGATAATTTCAGAGAAATTGGTGTACAGTTAGAAGCTTAGTAAAGTGTGTTCTTGAAAAATTAAGACTGCCTGCTAGAATAGTTAAGTGGAGAATATAGAATTTTCTTTCTAAGCCTTTTCTTAGTCTACCTCTGTCTTTATTGTTGGTTTGTCTTACTCTAAGATAGATTCATGGTCTATACTTTTGCCCATTTATTTTTTCTCTTCTATTTTTTTTTTAAATATGTACAGTTTGTGCAATGCCTTAGCCCTATTGGTATTCCATTTGACCCATGTAATGAGTTTTTGGCTAATGACTCTCAAATCAGTTGGTTTTAGGGCATTAGGTGTAGACACCCCTCAGGCTTACTAACTCTGGTCAATTAGATTATGGGCTAAAGTAGTTGTACAATAGAGCTTCTTTACATTGCTCACCTTTTGACACGAACATCATTGCTTACTTAGGCAATGAGGTCCAGTTACTCAGTGAGAGACCAATGTTTAAAATTTGCTCTCTCTCTCTCTCTCTTGAAGAAATTGGAGGTATTAGGACATCCCATTTATACCCATAAAAGGTAGACTCTCCTTGGACACTAATATCGAAGTGATTAGAAGGGTCTAGAAATCAATTCTTATTCTATACTTAGCCATCTATTGGGTATTCTTAATGTCCAATCTCTTAATAATTTATAGTTTATCTAAATTATGCATCAATAGCTACTGAGATGCCTAATTCCTCTCAATTCTAAAGCACAGTAGGTCTATAGATACTTACAACATTCCAAGTTCTAAGTTTTTATTTTCCATCCTCCAACTTAATCGACATTGTCCTCAATAGAGTGGAAAGGGCATGAGTATAACACAGAAGAAAGTAAATAAGAACTGAAGGAGAGCATACACCTAGTGATAATATGGGATTTTTGATGCTCCATCGGATCCAAATCTTCCCCTAATTTAGTTGATGAACCTAAGTAAGACAAAATAAAAGAATTAAGATGAGATAAAAATACTGGGTTGCCCCCCAAGAGCGCTAAGTTTATAGTCTTCAATCAGACTTCGTTGGGTCTTAGGATGGTGGATAGATTGCATCCACCAAGTCAAACTGCATTGATTTGTTCTCCTTTGTTAATTTCTTCCATGTATGGTTTCAAATGCTGGCCATTTACCTTGAAGGTATTTCTTGTTTTTGTATCTTTAATTTCAATTGCTCTATGGAGGAACACTTGAGTTACAACATAGGGTCCATTCCAGCATGATTATAACTTTCCAGGAAAAATGTGCAACCTCAAATGATAAAGCCAAACTTTTTGGTCGGGTTCAAATATCTTTCTGAAGATATACTTTTCATGATATGCCTTTATTCTATCCTTATAAATTCATGAGTTCTCATAGGCTTTCTTGTGCAGTTCATCTAATTCGTTCAGTTGCAACCTTTTATTAGAGCTCATGTTCTTCATATCAAAATTAAATTTCTTTGTGGCCCAGAAAGCACGATGCTCTAATTCTACCGGTAGGTGACATGCTTTTCCAAAGACTAACCAGTAAGGTGACATACCAATCAGGATCTTGAATGCAGTTCGATAGGCCCATAATGCATCGTCCAGATGTACGGACCAATCCTTCCGGTCCAGCCTAACCATCTTCTCGAGAACTCATTTGATTTTCCTATTAGAGACTTCGATTTGGCCATTAGTTTGGGGGTGATAAGATGTGACAACTTTATGGATGATTCCATACTTATTCATCAGACTCTTAAAGTGTTTATTCATGAAATGCGTACCCCCATCATCGATAATGGATCTAGGGCAACCAAAACGATTAAAGATATTATATTGAATGAATTTGATTACCACCTTGTGATCATTAGTTCCAGTTGCTATGGCCTCCACTCATTTAGATACAAAATCAACTACAACAAGAATGTACTCATAATCGAATGAGGAGGAAAAGGGTCCCATGAAGTCGATTCCCCAAATATCAAAAATTTTCACCACTAAAATCAGGGAGAGGGGCATCATGTTTTTCCTTGAGATGCTCCTTATTTGTTGATATCTTAAACATTGTTGGCCAAATTCATAAGCATCCTTAAATAACATTGGCCAATAAAATCCACACTGTAGCACTTTTGTTGTAGTTTTCTTCTCACTAAAGTGACCTCCACATGCAAGAGAGTGACAAAAGATGAGAATACTTTAAAATTTACTCTCAAGGATACAACGTCAGATCACTTGATCAGAATAAATCTTGAACAACTCAGGTTCCTCCCAAAAATAATGCTTGACTTGCGAGAAAAATCATTTTTTCTCTTGTAGGGACCAATGAGATAGAACTTGCCCTACAGCCAAATAATTTATAATATGAACAAACCAAGGAGGTTTGTTGGAACCAACTATGAAGAGTTGTTCGTCAGGGAACCCATTACATCCGAATTATGTTCAACTAGGATCCTAGAGACATGATCTACTACTATATTTTTCGAACCCTTCTTGTCTTGAATTTTCAAATCAAACTCTTGCAGAAGAAGTATCCATCTAATTAGTCTAGGTTTAGTGTCCTTCTTAGATAGCAAATGTCTTAATGCAGCATAATTAGAATAGACTAGAACCTTCGAGCCTAAGAGGTATGAACTGAATTTATCTAAGATGAACACAATCGCAAGTAATTCTTTCTCGATAGTAGTATAGTGCAATTGTGCATCTGAAAGGATTTTACTTACATAATAAATTACATGGGATTCTTTTTTGATCCTTTGTCCTAAGACTGCTTCTACAGCATAGTCAAAATCATCGCACATTATCTCAAAGGATAGAGACCAATCTGGGGGTCGAATGATGGGTGTGGATGATAGTGCAGTGCGTAAAGTATAAAATGCATTCAGACAATCTTTATTAAAGTCGAAAGTGTTATCCTTGGCAAGGAGGTTACACAAGAGTCTCGAGATTTTGCTAAAATCTTTAATGAAGCATCTACAGAACCCAGCATGGCCTAAGAAAGATCATACTTGATGGACTGAGGTCGGAGGTGGTAGTTTTGAGATGGTTTCTACTTTAGTTTTATCTACCTCAATTCCTTTCTTGGATACAATGTGTCCAAGTATGATTCCTTAATGAATCATGAAATGACTCTTTTTCCAACTTAACACTAAATTCGTCTCCATACAATATTTAAGAACCTTTGAAAGATTTTGGAAACATTCGTTAAATATAGTTCTAAACACCAAAAAGTCATCTATAAATACTTTCAAAAATTTATCAACCATGGCCAAAAAGATTGACAAGATGCATTGTTGAAACGTGGCTGGTGCATTGCACAGTACAAAAGCATCCAACGAAAGGCAAAAGTACCATAAGGATTGGTAAAGGTGGTTTTCTCTTGGTCTTATGGAAAAATAGGTACCTAATTGTATCCTGAATATCCATCTAGGAAGCAGAAGTAACTCTGACCTGCTAACCATTCTAGGATTTGATCAATGAAGGGCAATGAAAAGTGGTCTTTCCTAGTCATGGTTTTGAGTTGCCTATAGTCCATACATACTTGCCAACCAGTTGTCATATGAGTAGATAACAACTCACCTTTTTTATTATCCACCATAGTGATTCTAGACTTCTTCGGTACCACTTAGGTCAGGCTAACCCAAGTGCTATCTAATATCGGATAGATAATGCCCGCATCTAACCATTTCACTACTTTCTTCTTGACAACCTCCCACATATTCAGATTTAGTCTTCTTTGCATGTCTCTATAGGGTTTGGCGTCTGCCTCGCAATAAATGTGATGCATGCAAATGGAGGGGTCAATGCCTTTCAAGTCAGCAATTATCCACCAAATAGCTTCTTTGTTCTCTTTTAGCACACCTATGAGTTGGGCTTCCTAGTCATGGGTTCGGCCTAATGCAATAATCACTGGGAGGGTGTCATTGGGTCCTAAGAACACATACTTCAGCATGGCCAGAAGTGGCTTCAATTTTAGCATAGGTGGAGCTTCTAAGGATGGAGCTACTGGTGTACTAGAGGGGGTGGATAATCATTCATACTTGATGGTCCATGGAGGAGTGGATTTTGAGTTGGGTGATTTTAATAGAGTATTGACTTCCTTCATATATCCATCATCATCATAGTTTACAACATTGAAATGGGTTAAAGAATTTTGCAACGGACCCTGGGAAAGCATGGTGGGAGTGACTTCTTCCACTAGTTTCTCGAGCATATTCACCTCACTAAAGTCGTTAATTGAGGGTTCCATGGTGGCATTGAACATGTTTATCCTTAGCTTTTTATTTTCGAACAACACATCCATGACCCCTATTCTACAGTTAATGCAAGCATTAGTTGTAGTAAGAAATGGTCGACTTAGGATGATGAAAATTTGGTTAGGGTTACTTTTTGATTCCATATCCAAAATGAGAAAGTCTATAGGAAAATAGAACTTATCCATCCTAACTTGCACATCCTCTATCATCCCAGATGAAACTTTGATGAATCTGTCAGCTAATTGTAAGGTCACTAATGTGTGTTTCGGTTCTCCAAACCCAAAAAGTTGATATACTAAGTTTGGGAGGAGATTAACACTCGCTCCCAAGTCCAATAGGACTTTCTTAATGGTTAGACCTCCTATAACATAGGAAATGATAGGGGCACTTGGGTTCTTGAGTTTGGATGGGGTTGCATGCTAGAAGACTGAGCTGTCTTGCTTAGTCAGGCGGATTTATTTTGGGATATGTGCTATAGATTTATGCTTTTGGGTGCATAAATCTTTCAAAAACTTAGCATAGGTTGGGACCTATTTGATGGCATCCAACAGAGGGAGGTTTATATGAACTTGTTTAAATAGCTCGAGCATTTTATTCATCTTAACTCCCTTTTTATTCATGGGTAGATGATTTTCTAAAGCACTCGAGAATGGAGCCTTAAGTATAGGTGCTAGGTTAATAGGTTCTTTCCTCTCTTTAGGTTTCTTCTTTTCTGATGTGGCTGGCATTGGTTGCTTTGATTGTTGGGTTACTTCAAGTTGATTTAAGATTTTTGCACTTTTAAGGATCATAATTGATTTGACATGTTCAGAAAAAATTTTGGGACTAGTGGAGCTTTCAGCCATGTATTGTTCTTTTGGGTTACTGATGAGCTGACTAGGTAATTTGCCTTCCTCCCTCCTACTGAAAGCTGTCACTAGCTGACCTATCTGAGTCTCTGGCTTTGCTATTGATTGTATATGGGAATGAAGGAGTTGAGTGTTCATTTCTAGTCCTTTAGGTGCTTGCAACATTTTTTTTTCGAAAGCTGAGCTATAGATACTTTGGATGGGTTGGGGAGGGCTCTAGTATTATAGCTTGGGTAGATGCCTATAAGTTGCATCCGGATAACTTGATCTTTGTTGCACCAGGGGAACCACTGATTGTGGTTTTTATGAGAAATTTGGATGGTTTCTCCATCCTGGGTTATATGTACTAGAATAAAGGTTGTTCCCTAGTATATGAGTAGTTTGGGCTTGATGAACTTGCTCTTGCACATATTCAGGAAACTGGTAAGCAGTTGGACAATCACCTACAAAGTGGACAGGACTCGAATAGATCAAACAAGCATCTTGTACTTGTGGATAGAGAAGAGGTGGTGTAACCAACTTGTAGTAGTTGATCAAGTTTTTGAGAGATTATTTCATCCACTTTCCTATGGATGTCTACTGATTAACCCACTTTATACAACCCACCTCTTTTGGGTCTTGACATGGGAGCTTTCCTAGTCATGTGATGCAATGAATTCTCACTTAGGATTTCAAAAAGCTGCCAGACCTCTTGCTCACTTTTTAGCATGAACATTCCATTGCAAGATGAGTCAACCATTTATTTATTTTTTTCGTCAAACCATCATAAAAGCACTGGACAAGTTGCCATTTGGGAATAGCATGGTGAGGACATTTTCGGATGAGATCTTTAAGCCTTTCCCAAGTCTCATGGAACATCTCCCCATTCATCTGGGAAAAACTAATTATGGATTTTCTAATTTGATTATTTTTTCTATAGAAAAATATTTCTTAAGGAATTCTCATTGATGCTGGTCTTAGGTCAAAATGATGATCAAGTCTAAGGAGTTTAGCCAATATTTGGCTTTATCCTTAAGAGAGAATGGGAATAGCTTTAACCTAAGGACATCATCCAAAAAATTCTAGATTTTGATAGTTGAACAAATCTCAAGAAATTTATCTAGATGCTTGTACGAGTCCTCATTACTAAGTCTGTAGAAAGATGGGAGTATTTGGATCATGCTGGACTTAATCTCATAGTACGATGCCTTTATAGGTGGCATTTGGATGCAGGGAGAATAGGTGTAAGATGAAAGAGTAAAGTACTCCTTCAATTATCGTGGTGGTTCATTATCCCTAGGGTCCATGTTCTCAGCTTGAATGGTCTTGAGGGTCTTTTCAATATCTAGATCTAAGGATTCTAAGTTGATTTGTAGAGATTGATATCCTAACATGTATTAAAAGATGTTCGCTTTGATCCCCTTTTTTTTTAGTTGATTTTTTAGGAAGAAGAAGAGGAAAAGAGGAGAAGAGAAAGAAGGAGAAAAAGTTTAAAGAAGATTGTCCTATGAAAGTCCTAAACCTATAGATGATAGAGAAGAAAGTTATTTTTTAAATTATTTTTATTATTTTCTTCAAACAATTAGTGCAATCAAATCAACTCTATCCTAGGGTTATCCTAACTCTAGATAGCTCCTAACTGATCCAAGCTAGCCTTCAAGCCCTCTAAGTCAGAGCTTGACCAACCAACTAGCTAGGTAAGTATAAGATCGGTGGTAGTCCCCCATTGCTTTTCTTAGACACTAATTAAATTGGCCAGATTAGTGAATAAAATCAATTATAAACCACCTTCTTTCGGACCCAGGCATCCTGCAAACCACTTGCCTAGACACCACTAGCTGACCAAGTCTAACTTGATCTAACTTTCAAGATCACTTATCCTAATGAGCTCGAGAATCCTTAGGGCTGACATCTAATTAATTTTAGATTAAGACTTAGATTAGTGCAACATGCAAGGAATGTGATTTTTAGCCTAAGGAGGGGTAATCAAATCCTCATCTTATCTTTTTAATGGGTTATTGGCCTTAAAGTTAATTATGAAGAGATGCAATGCACTAAGAAAGATGGCCAAGCATAAGTAGAAGATTTTTATTTTTTTTCTGTTTTTGGTTTCTCTATGTTAGTTAAGAGTTATGGAGCCTTTTTTTTTATTGATTATGTATTTTAAGTAATAATAAAAAGAAAGTTTGAATTAAATTCAAATATTATGAGTCAACTTGAAATAAAAGGCAATGATTCAAATCAAGTTAGAATAAAAGGCAAGTAAAATAAGGCAAGACAAAAAGAGAGGGTAAGAATCTAGTAGTAAAAGAAGAGAAGGCAGTTAAGCATATATGATAATTATGCAATAAAATAAAGTAGTAAATAAGAATTTTTTTTAGAGAATCTATTAAAAAGGAAGTAGATTATTCTAGAAATAAAATACAAGTCTAAAATAGATAGGAAGTCAAAGGAAGAAACTTATTTTACTAGAAAGGCAGTAAAATAATCTAAAGCAAGAAATAAAAATCTAGAAAGCAATAAAATAAAATAATTTTTAAATATATTTTATAGATTTTTTTAAAATAATCACGTCAAGATCCCCAACAACGGTGCCAAAATTTGATCGCTTATCATGAGGTGGTCAAATATAAACTCTAACTCACTTCTATGTGGCTAGGATGAGTCAAGATCGTATCCATAGGGATCTTGGATTGTTTACTTCAAAATAAGAGAAAAAAAATGCTTTTATATGAAAACTTAAGAAAACCATGCGATAGTAGCAAAATAAATCTAAACTAAGTGATTAAAATGATGTAATAGGGTAAAGACCTCAGGAATTCGAATCTACTTTGTGAAATAAATTTTGGTACTCCTTTTTATGATGCGATGATGGTGTGTGGGGTTTAAGTTGGTCTAACTTAACTCTTCTTTCTTAAGCATGAATCGTATTCTTAGGTCAGAACTTATCTTTTAGAGTGATATATTATTCAACTATAGAACATACAGGAAGAAAAGAAACTAATTATTGATCTAATTAGTTATGATAACCTATCTCTTTCGAGTACACATTATATCCTTACATCACAATATGCCTTTAGAAAGCATAGATTATTCGAATAACTAAATCTAATAATCAAGCATATAAGAACAATGCACCCTTATCTCATAAACTGCATGTAACAGGAATACAAAAAGTATGCATAAAAAATAAATTTGTTACAAGTATCGTCTCTTTCTCGAGGTTAAAGACTTAGTTCTTCATGGATTTTGGAATCATCTTCATCTTCTTGGTTTGGACTCCATTAAAATTCAGGTCTACAATCCTTCTCAAGTTTGGAAGATGGAAGAAAAAAATGATGTGAATGGTATGAAGGAGAGGGAATACAAGTGAAAGTGTCTTAGAGTTATGGGAGATTTAAAGGATGGTGATAGTGGTTGGAATTTAATGATGTGGAGAAGTAGAAGAAGGAGAAGAGATGGAGGATGATAGCCGTTTGAATTTTTGAGAGTGGAAGGATAGATACCTACATGAGAGAGGCATCGGGGTGTTTAAATAGAGGAGGAAGGACATTAGGTTTTTAAAAGGAATAAGGGTGAGATGATTTTATGTGATGTTTGATTTGGGATGGAAAAGGAAAGAAAGTATGGTAATTTTATAATGAAATTTTATTTGAATTCCAAAAGGAGAAAAAAGATCATGGTATGTGATATTTCAATTTTAGAAAAAAATAGAAAAATAAGATGACAAGAGAGATAAAGAAGGTTTGAAATTTAAATTTTAAAAGGTATCTCATGAGGTATGAATTTGAGAGAAGTTTGTGATTTGGTTGTAATCAAATAAGGCAAAAGAGAAGGAGGTGCTGCCTTCTTTGGGGCATAAAGTAATTAAGAAAGACTAAGATGTTGATTTTGGATTCCAAGTAAGAGAGATGTATGTTGATTTTGAAGAGAGAGAGAGAGATGGAATATTTTCTTATTTGGTCCATGGAGCAGATAAGGAATAAGGGAAGGCACATGGCTTCAAGAAAACTTTTTGATAGTAGGCACCTTCAATCCAAGCCGCTGGATGGAGTAAGTATTTGTTGGCCTTTGGATCAAATTTTTGAATCCATGTGAGAGAGAGTTTTGGAGCCTTGATCCTTGGATCTTCTACACTTATTTCTGAACTATTGATTGGAGTGACTTGGATCCCTAATATAGGTGTTTGGATTAAGAGCTCACATGATAGCCCCTGGATCTTCTCTCTTCATGGCTAGCTTTCTAATTAATTGCTTGATTTATCTTTGATTAAGCTGTTTTGGATCTTATGAACCCAATCTCCTAATTACTTGTAAAATAATCCAAGAAGCATCAAATTTAACTAATAAATATACAATGCAATAATATTTAATACTTCTTATTATAATATATCAAGTGCTTATCATGTTAGAGATGGAAGATCAATTTCAGTTCTAAAATTAGGAATCTTATAGCCTGTATTTGAGTCTTATACTATTATTCTTAATGATTGTCATTTTTGTCATAATTTCTTTTGAATATCATTTCTATAGGTCTCTTGGCCAAAAATAATTATAAAATTTTAATAAACACTATAACAAAACCTATTTTATGCAATGCAATATTTTCGTCGCAAATAATCACTTTCCATCTTTAATAATTATTAGCGATGAAATTTTTGTTGCTAATTTTTTATTATAAAAAATGGTGTCGTAGATAATATTAGCAATGAAAAAAGCATTTTCATTGCTAATAAAATTTTTTTATAGTGAATTATTTTCACCAAAATATTTATTTATTTATTTATTAAATTATTTGTGATAAAATCTTTTGCAATGGAAAGCAATATTTTTCATCATCAATAAATATTTTTTTTGATGAATGATTTTCATTATAAATAAAAATATTATTTATGATGGAAAATTTTCATCAAAAATAAATTTATTTGTGATGAAGTTTTCATCATAAATAAATATTATTTATGATAGAAACTTTTCATTGTAAATAAAAACTTATTTGCGATGGAAATTTTCCATCGCAGATAAACCAAAATTTTCATCATAAATAATGAATTTATTTTTGATGAAAAATTTTGATCATAAATAATAAATTTATTTATGATGAAATATTTTTATCATAAATAATAAATTTATTTATGATGAAAGATTTTCATCATAAATAATTACATCATAAATTATTTATTAAAATAATTATAAATAAATATATTTTATATTTTTAATATTTATATTTATAATTTATAAAATTAAAATAAAAATTTATAAATAAATTTCATCATTTCATCCATAATAAATTTCATATAATAAATTTCATCATTTCATTATATAAAAAGATATTTCATTATAGAAAATATCTTTTGGTAAATAAATATAAAAGATCCAAAATAAAGGTAAAAATAAGAGAAAATGGACTGTTGGCCATCAGGCATCGATAATATCTGGAGAAGAGAAACGGGCCAAAGGAGGAAAGCACTCAGAGAAGCTCGGACTGATTTGCTGCTGTCTCATTAGCTACATCATCTGCTCCATCTACGCCATCCGCTCCATCATCTACAATTAGAACAGCTGATACTCATTGACATGTGTAGTCAACTCAGCAGCCTATTGCGGATCCTTAGTAGTCTGCCTCTGTATCTCCATCAGTCGGACATCATAGGCGGCATGGATGCCAGCTCTAGATGAGCATGAAGATGTAGGAGCTTTGATCCCATGCCCTAGCCTCCTAACGTAATAGGATCTTGTACCAAGTACCTGATCATAAATCTCGTCATCTATGGGTGCGGTCGAGCCCTATGAGATAGGCTGGGATCTAATGTCTATCATACAATCCTAAAAATTAAAGTTATAGCTACTCTAAGTTTGTACTGAAAATCAAAATACTAATGAAAAAATAGTTGGAAAACTTATGTAAAGCTCTTGGCTCCCGACCGTCCAGTCCCCTAACCATCGCTGATGGATCTGCTGGTAGATCTCGATCTTACTAGGAAGTTCATCACTCTCTATATCTCTCTGCAATTTAAGAATAATTAATATATTTTTTTAAATAGTTGAAGAGTTAAAATATGATAAATAAAAATTACTTGCCATCTACTCCATATGGCGAGCGAATGGTCTAGAACCCTCACAATGCGAGACTATCTATCTCGCCCGATTCACGGCATTTTTGGCACATCGATCCTACATAATTAACAATCAAATTAGTTAGTAAAACTAAATTTAAAAATAAATGATTCAATTATTAAATTCTAAATAAAAATATTACCTGATATGTCAGATCCTCGTACGTGCGGCATATGACAGCCCAATCTTTGATACTGATGCTATCATATGGTGCTGCCGTGCTGCCTCCACCCCTGGTCATGCACTATAGCATCCTAGTGGCAAAGAATGTGATGCCGATACTTCTTGAAATATGAGCATAAATGATTATCTATAGTTCGCTGCACGCGATCATGCTCAAAATCAATAATCTCAAATATAGCCTGCCAATAACAAATATTATAAGAATACAATGTTAATTAAATATTTAAATAAATATTATTGTATCTATAAGTGGCTATAGAAAATATTCCTCTGAGGCCATGTAACTTGATGCCAATCGAAGAGCATCGTCGGGGCATAGTTGTGGCAAATGATGCCCAGCTCAGTCTGCCATGGCTCGCACTATCCCCTAATAGGCTTGGTGTAGTCTGGCGAAATCTCAATGCGAAGATGCTGTCCCTCATGCTTGCATCTCCAATGATCAAGGGCAAGATTCTTTGACAGACCTCACCCTCATCTCACCACCAACGAAGAATGGCCTAAAAAAAAGAATAAAATATTAGTATGATAGCCATCTATAAATTTAATAGCTAGGTAGATTAAAATCAAATTTTATTATGTAAAGAATATGAAAATACTAGTTAGGGATAGCTCACTCGAACCCGCCTCACTTGGACCTGCCTCTATAGGGCCCTCTGGAGACTTCGATGGTGCAGAAGTGAAAATTAAGAAAGGCTCAGGGGTAGGCTGGGAACTCGAACATCATTGTCTCGCTCCCAGTGCCATACTCACAATGCTTAAACTATGCATATAATTTACTTGACATATAAATGAATATAATAATAAATAATAATAGCAAAAAATATATAAATGCTAATGAATAGAACTGTATTGCATACCATTATTGCAAGAGAAGATTCAACGAAGGATACAAATCTACTTATCAATATCCATATCCTCCTCGATTTCTAGATCCTCCTCCGAATCATAATAATCGATTAATGTATCATCTTCTATCTCATCATCATTTATTGTTGCCACAGCTTTGTTCTTTGTTTCATATCTAAAAAAAATCTGGCAGCATCTTCCTATAGTTCTCCAAGTACATGATATAGATGGATCATATTTTAATCATATCTAATATGTACCCAAAGAACAAACAAGATAACTACGATGGAATTTTTCATAATAGAATAAAGAACACCATGACAACAATAAAATATCAATGTATTTATGAACTACCCAAATCGGGGCATCCAAGAGCCATTCATAGAGTCCATTTTGGGGACCCTAGGACTGACACTTGAATAGGAGTCTAAGATTAGATTAATGCATGAATTAAATCATTACCAAATTAGATCCTACATCGGATCCTGGATCGAATCCCGACCTGGATTCTGATCGAGATCCGACCCAGACATGATCCAAATCTCGAATCGGATCCCGAACATGATTCTAGATCAGATCCTAGATAGGATCCTAGATTGAGTCTTGGATTGAATCCAACTCGGATCTCGATTGAGATCCGATCAAAATCTTGATCCAAATCCTAGATCAGATTAGGATAGGATTCTAAACTGAATCCCACCCAAATCCCAAACTGGATCTTGGATCGAATCGCAAATCAAATCTCGAATAGGATCCTGACTCAGATCTCTGATCGAAACCCAATCTGGATCCTCATACCTGATAGTTTATATGTATTATAAATTAAAACCTTTGACTAATGCAAAATAAAATATTAAATCATAATCATAATAAAATACATGGGCCAAACAAATAAAAAGATTAAACTATAACAAGTAAAAGAATAAAAATATAATTAAAAGCTTAACTATTTTTGTGGCATCCCTCCGCCACCCACCATCGGTGCCCACAGCCCCCCACCCTCTACGGTGCCCCTCCGTCGCCCACCACCAGTAACCACGGCCCCCTAACCCATCCCGATGCCCCTCTGCCGCCCACCATCAGTGCCCGCGGCCCTCCAACCCGTCCCGTCACCACCACCCAGCAGCCCCACACCCCACGCGGCCCCCCACCCACTACAGCTGGCACCAACTCTCCGTGCCCCACCGTCCGCGACCCATCACCACCGCCTTGCGGTCCCCACCCCTTGCGCCCTCCACCTCCTGCAGCCAAAACCCACCCTCCGCACCCCATCGCTTGCCACTGGCCACTGCACGGCACCTGCGGCCCTCCAAATGATCGAAAGAGAATCAAAAAAATATTACTGTCATTGATGTGCGGCAACAACGATGGTAGTGGCAGCGGCAATGGCGGCGACAATGGTGGCGACAACGACGGTGGCAATAGAAGAATAGGTCATCGGCTAGTGGAAGCAAAGGAGGAGGAGAGAGAAGATGAGGGGGCGGGCGAGAGTGGGTTTCGGAAAGCGATAGTGGATTTCGTGTGAACGTAGTGGGAGGAGATATTTAAAGGATTTAACGATGGAGTTTTAGCGATGGAATTTCGTCGCTAAAATAATTATTAGCGATGAAAATAAATATTTCATCACTAATAATTCCTACTATTTTTTTTCAAAAAAAATTTCCCTCTCTAAAAAATATTAAAATATTTGATAAAATTATTTATGATGGAAAATCAATTTCCATTGCAAATAAAGGTTATTTATGATGAAAACCTTCCATCAAAAATAATTTTTCATAAATAAATCATTCAAAAATTTAAAAAAATTTAGAATATTTATGATGAAAATTTTTCATTACAAATAAATTTTATTTATGATGAAAAATTATTTATGTCATAAATAAAATTAATTTACTTCAAAAACTATCATCATAAATAATTTTTCATAAATAAATAATTTAAAAAATTAAAAAAATAAGAATATTATGTGATGGAATATTTCTTGTGATGAAAATTTTAAAAAAAAGCAAAAATTTGTTGTGCATGGCCGATTATATTTTTTTCTAATTTTTCAAAAATTAGTATTCTTTTAAAAAAAATTATTTTTCTTTGAATATTACATAGTATTAAAATTTAAAGCCCATCTTTATTATTCATTATTTAAGTAATTATTTTATGAGCATCATCACAAAATATCGTCTTAATCTGGTGGCTCTATCTATGCAGATCGATAAAATTTGATTTCAACGGTCACGAACGATCGCATGATGATTTGATAGATAGAAATCATCGATGGATCTAAAAATTTATAATGATAATTTATGTGATATTTATAGTATACTATTAAAATTTTACTTCAATCGGACATCATTATCATGATCAATTTATTATGAGATAATTTCAACCATTAAATAAAAAAGAGTGATCAAATGGCCAAATGACATCCAATTAAGATGATTTTTTAGATAAATGATCTTTGCTACTATTTTGATCATTTGTATGGTAAGGATCATAAAATTTAAGCCACACATATATGAACGATCTAAAACTACATGTCTCTTGATACTTATTTTTAAGGTCCTTTAGTAATTATACTTGTATTTTTGTAAGATCTATTTAACGTAGATGGTTCATATACATATGGATATGATCATCACCATATAAATGATGAAAGTAGAAGTAAAGATCATTTATCTAAAAAATTATTTTAATCACATGCCGTTTGACCTTTTGATCATTGATTTTTTATTTAACGATCCAAATCATCCCGTGCTTAATTAACTATGATAATTATATCTAATTGAAGTAAAATTTTTATAGTGTGCTATAAATATCACGTAGATCATCCTTGCAAAATTTTGGATCCATAGATAATTTCTATCTATCAGATCATCATGCATGAAGAAAATAGTGCAGGATTTGCTATACTACTTTCAAAAAATATTTCAAAAATAACAATGATGTAGTAAAAAATAATTAATTTAATTAATTATCTACTAATCATATCAGATTATTTAATCTTATACATTAGGATCTAAACATAATATGCATGCATACATCATTAGATCTGAAAATAAAACTATGTAATAAATTATTTACTACATCTACGTGTTCAGAATATAATACCTTTTCGTAGATAGTCGATCACTATAATCTATGTCCATCGGATAATACTCTAGTATCACATCATAGCCGCATACATGTCTGGCCTCTATAGTTGGTCCACACGAAGCTCTTGGTCCTGATCTGCCCCACTGGAGTGCTAGCTCCTCGCTGCGGCCTTCAATTGCTGATCACGATCGATCTGATCGATCATACATTTTTTGATTTCTTAGATATTTTAAAAAATTAAAATATAAATATTGGAGGATGATGAAGATGTATTTCAAATTTGGTGATGATCCGATGCTCATAGCACTCGATCTCTCCACCCGAACTCAGATTCCCAAATCTAGGATTTCACTCGGCCCAAAAATCCTGACATACTAAAAATTCTATCACGTTCTCTCTGTGTAGAGTTTTTCTATGAAATAAGTTTTCATGGAAAGATAACTTTTAGATCTATAATCTTTATTTAGATTATATCTAAAAATAAGATATCCTTAGAGGTAAAAATCATAAGAGGAGAGAGGCATGAGGAAAAAGTAAAGTACTATAGGATCCTATTCACCTTCACTCTAAGATTTTTTTGTTGCCTAGAACTAATGCCTAAATACTCTAAAATTTTTACCATGTAATGCTAATCTATTCTCCTACATGCATAAAAATTCTCATAATTTATTGACTTGAATACCATGGAAAAACCATATGGAAAATGATAAGGGTCGAGTGGTTGAGAGGTTTTAACCACTCACTTGATTTCAAAAATCAAATGAGCCTCTTATCCTTATCCAACGCCCCCTTCCTTATGTTTAACATGTAGAAGGACTCTCCTTCTACATGCACACATTTTTGTTTCTCCAAAAAATATTTGACAAACAAAAGGGAGGGCATGGGAAGCAGAGTGGAAATGTCAAAAATGGTGGGTGCATGGAAGAATTTGAATTCAAACTTCATTTAACTTGGTCCTAATTGGTTTCAACCAAATTAATTAATCTAGATCCAATTAAATCAAGTTAAACCCAACTAAATTAGGCTTAGCTTAATTCAATAAAATTTAATCAAATTAGAAATTAATTAGATTTAGGTCCTGATCAAATCAGGATCAAATCTCCCATAGCGATGAGGTCGTCTCATGACCTGATCGGGTCAAATCCAATCGAATCAAATTTAATCGAACTTGATCGAATCCTTATCACTCAATCAAATTGAGCTAATTAGCAATCAAATTACTAATTAATCTTCCAAAAATATCTGAGTTCAAATCGAATGGATTACTGGGCAACAGAGTCCTATCAACATAAAATTCTTGAAGGGTCCTAAATCAGTGAAACTCTTGAACCCAATGTCCCAAATGAATCAAACTCATGATCATAGAGTCCCAAACTAGTGGAAGTCTTGATCAAAGAGTCCCAAATGAGTAGGACTTAGAGTCTTAGTCCAGTTGAACTCTTGGTTATAAAGTCCTAGTCCAGTGGGACTCTTGACCATAGAGTCCTAGACCAATAGGACTCTTGATCAGCCATTAGATCAAGTAGAAACTTCTAATGTGTGTGACCTCATAGGTTCAAACCTAAGTCGGTAGCATAGAAATCAATTTCTATACTAATCGAAGTGACCATCTAGTAATGGTACCGAATGTTTGGATAGATCGAATAATCACAATCACAATATTCAGAACGTACGTGAATATGGTTACTATATAATTCATCCCTATGACCTCTGTGTAATAGATGACTCAGGGTTAGACTGTCAACCTTAGAAAATACATCCATGTCGTGTCTCAAAGCAATTAGTCCTGTGGCTCCTCACTAAGACTACCCTGGCCAAGGTTTTGCTAAATTAAAATACAATTGAACACAGCTCCTGAAATCAAGAGTGGTCAATCCCATCTTGATACACGCACCAACTCCATAAGTACTTGACTATGCCTAGAAACCTTCCATCACTGAATTAGAAATTCAGATAGTCTGACACCAAAATACAGTGAGTTGCTTGGAAGTCACCAAGATGATCTTAGATTGGAGGGATATTTATACCCATATTTCATCAAAGCTAATCTTGACAGGAGAAAAGCCCTAAAGTTGATCACGTTCAGTGTAGATGTACCCATACATCTCACTTGCATGCCATATCAGTGTCTCAATACTTCTTGATTATGAGGATAATCAACCTATATGGCACACAACAACCTATACTTGATAAATATTATCATCCTAAGTAACAACATATCATTTGGTCATGAACTATTTAAGAACTAAATGATAAATCCTCCTTTGCCGAATCTAGATAGTCTTAAGGACTTCATCACAACATAGAAGTTCATTAGAAGATAATAAAATTAATGATGAAAAATGCTAAAATAATTTTTATTAATTTATAATTCATATACAATTATAAATATATGGCCCAACCATTAACAGACTAATGATTGGCTTTGGGGCACATTCTCAACAATCTCTCACTTGAACTAAAGCCAATCGATGCAGTATCTAATACCTATGTTCGACTTAAAGTTGTCGAACTCCTTCACCACAACAACTTTAGTGAATGGGTCAGCTAGGTTCTCCTTTCCATCGATCTTCTGAAGATCAACATTACCTCGATTCATAATTTCTTGGATAAGATGGTAGTGGCACAGAATATGCTTTATCTACTGGTGTGCCTTTGGTTCCTTCGTCTGAGCAATGGCTCTAGAGCTGTCGCAATAGAGCAAAATTGGACCATCAAGGAAGGATGCTACTCCATGCTCGGTAATGAATTTTCTTAGCCACACCGCTTCTTTGGCAGCATCTAATGCAGCGACATGCTCCACCTCATAAACTAAATCGACCTCAGTGTGCTGCTTGGAACTTTTCTAATGGACGACCCCACCATTAAGGATAAAAATATATCCTGACATACTTTTACTATCATCATGATTAGACTGAAAATTGGAGTCTATGAACCCCATAAGTTTTAAGTCCGATTCATCATATATAAGCCACTGATCCTTAGTATTTTTTAAATACTTCAAGATGGTTTTAACAACCTTCCAGTGATTCTCTCTTGGATTAGATTGGTATCTACTCACTACGCCTAGTGAGTATGTCACATCTGGTCGCGTACATATCATGGCTTACATTATAGAACCCATTGTAGAAGCATATGGTATTCTATTCATATGCTCTCTGTCTAGAGGTGTTGTTGAATAATCCCTCTTTGAAAGAGAAATTTCATGGCCTATCGGTAGATAGTCTTTCTTGAAATTTTCTATACTGAACTATTTCAGCACAATGTCAATATACGTGGACTGGGACAATCCAAGTAACCTTTTAGATCTATTTCTATAGACCTTCATCCCTAGGATGTAGGAAGCTTCTCCTAGATCTTTCATAAAAAACTATGATGATAGTCAGATCTTTATTCCTTGTAATGCAGGAACATCATTTTCGATTAAGAGAATGTCATCTACATACAATACTAGAAATACTATTACTGGACCATTAGCCCATTTGTATATGCAGGACTCCTCTTCATTCTTAACGAAGCCATATGTTTTGATTGTTCTATCAAATCGTATGTTCCAGCTCCGAGATGCATGCTTTAGTCCATAAATGGATCTCTGAAGCTTACACACCTTAGACTCATCTATGAATGTGAAATCTTTAGGTTGTATCATATACACCTCTTCATCCAGCTCTCCATTTAGGAAAGCTATTTTCACATCCATCTACTAGATTTCATAGTTCAGATGGACAACTATGGCAAGCATTATCTGAATGAATTTGAGCATTGCTACAGAAGAGAACGTCTCATCATAGTCAATACCATAACGTTGACGATACCCCTTGACAATCAGACGGGCTTTATAGATCTCCACCTTTCCATCTGCGCCTCTTTTCCACTTGAAGACCCACTTACATCTTATGGGTTTTATCCCTTTGGGTGTGTCAACCAATGTCCATACATCATTAACCTTCATGGATTTCATCTCAGATTTCATGGCCTCAAGCCATTTCTCAGAGTCAGATCTCTGCATTGCATCCATATAGGTGATTGGATCCTGATCGTTCTCATTGAGTTCGATAGGATTTCCATCCCGGACCAAAAAATTATAATATCTATCCGATTGATGTGGTACTTTACTAGATCTCCTTAAGGATGCTTCTACAATGGGTTCTAGGTCTGATCTAATCAGATCCAGCTCAGGTTCAACAACTTATGTCCATTCTTCCATCTGTCATACTTCATCAAGTTCGACCTTAGAGACATTAGTTCCTTCACCAAGGAACTTCTTTTCTAAAAAGATTGCCTTAAAGCTGACAAACGCTTTTTGCTTGTCAGTAAGGTAGAAGTAGTATCCTTTGGTTTCTTTTGGGTAATCTATAAAACTATACTTATCAGATCTAGGTCCAAGTTTGTCTATCATCAAATGTTTGATGTAAGTCGAACACCCCCAAATCCTAAGGTGTGAAAGCATTGGCTTACGTCTTATCCATATTTCACATGGTGTTTTATTAACAGATTTACTCAAAACCCTAATTAGAATGTAACAAGCTGACTCGAGCGCATATCCCCAAAGGAAGATTGGCAAACCAGCAAACCCCATCATGGATCGAACCATGTCCAATAGAGTCTGATTTCTTCTTTCAGACACACCATTATGTTGTGGTGTTCCAGGAGGGGTCCATTCAGAGAGAATCTCATTCTCCCTAAGATAAGTCAGAAACTCATTAGAAAGGTATTCACCCCATTGGTCAGATCGAAGAGTTTTAATACGCTTCCCAGTTTGCTTTTCTACCTCATTTCGAAATAGTTTGAACATTTCAAATGACTCCAACTTATACTTCATTAAATAGACATACCCATACCTCGATAGATCATCTATAAAGTTTATGAAGTAGAAATATCTACCTCTGGCACTTGAGCTCATGGGTCCACATACATCCGAATGTACTAAATTCAAGAGTTCAGTGGCTCGTTTACCTTTTCTAATAAAAGGTGACTTGGTTATCTTACCAAGAAGACAGGACTCACAGGTCGGAAGTGACTCACAATCACTAACCTCAAGAATTTCTTCTTGAGCTAACCTGTTAATTCTATTCTTGCTAATATGACCTAGCCTACAGTGCCAAAAGTAGCATCAAACACATCACTAATTCTAGGGCATTTACTGGAGGATTGAACCACGTTAACAGGCATAGAAAGTAAATAAATTTTGTTATTCAATTATCTAATTAAAATTCTAATACCATTCAAAATGACATTATAAATTTTTTGTTTATTGATATTTCAAAACCATTCATGGCCAAAAAGCCTACAAAAATGACATTCAATAAGAAAGTTGGACAATAATGACATTCATTAAGAATAACTTTATTTGAATTGATTACAAGGTTCATGATTCCTAAAGCTAGAATTGAAACTTGTCTTCCATCTCCAACATTAAGGAACCTCTTGTCTTGATCAAATCTCCTACTGACCTGCAAGCCCTGCATAGAATTACAAATATGATAAGGACTTTCAGTATCTAATACCCAAGTAGTAGAATCAAATAAGAAAAAATTGCAAGATGTTATCATATAATTATCTTGCCCAGCAACCACCTAATTCTTCCTCGGCCTGTTTGGGTCCAGGGAGGCAATGTACAGAGGACAGTTCCTCTTTCAATGCCCCTACTTCTTGCAAAAGAAGCACTCTGCCTGGCTCTAGTCGGGCTTGCACTTCTTGGTCTGACCCTGTGCAGTCATCCCAGCATATGGCCATATGTTCTTGTTTTTCTTCTTCTTGTTCTTTTTTTCTTTCTTAAAGGGTTGACAACTTGAAGAAGACCCTCCCACTACATTCACCATCTCTTTGTGGAGTTGGCGATCCTTCTCAAAGTTCTGCAGCAACTCCAACAAGCCGTGGTAGTTCACTGCAGGCTTTGTCATTCAAAAATGAGTTAGGAAGGGGAGGAAGGACTTGGGTAAAGAATTAAGGATCGCATCCTTATCAAGCTGCTCGCACAGGAGAAAGCCCAACTTGCTAAGGCACTCAATCATCTCGATCATGTATAATACATGATCGGTGACTGAGGTTCCGTCCCTCATCCGAGCATTGAAAATGGCACAACTTGTTTTGTGCCTTTCAACATTGTCCGGCATGCCAAAAGAGTCGTTCAATATTTGAAGCATCTCCTATGGCTGGGCATTTTCAAACCTATAGCTGAACTCGTCATTCATTATCGCTAGCATTATACATCGAATGGTGGTGTGGTCATTGAGCCACTTCAGATAAGTATCTCGGACCGCTCCCCTAGTGTTCGAGGTTGGCTCCTCAGGTGCTCAATCGTTACCACATAAAGGATCCACTCATGTTCTAGGATAATTTTCAACTTACGATACCAACTATCGTAGTTGGGTCCCATTAATTTGTCATGGTCTAACAATGACCGGAGCAATAGGTTAGTGGCCATGTCTGCACAAAAAGAAAAATCAAACCTAATTAGTATATGAATTATTAATCCTAAAGACTTGGACTTTAGTCTAAAGGTTCTTCCACTATTTTATACGAATTGGTAGCCTCTTCCTCCAATTCGAGGAATTACTCTAATTTCTTAGTGGGTACTAGAATCCACATATACTACACATGAGCCCAACTTTGGTTGGTCAACCCATGTGCACCTATGGGTAGATTCAAAATCAATTATTTCTCTAAACAACTTCTAGTAACATTAATTTTGCCCCATAGACCTAATCAGTAGGCTTTGGCCTCCACTGAAAAAGGTTCGATTAGGTCCAACCATTAACATGACCACATTTGGTTTTATCTAACCAATAAATGATCAAGCCTGACTTTGGTCGGCCAACCTAACCATCATCAAAAAGACTTAACCAAATTATCATTTTATAAATGATAATTTCATTAGTTAATAATCACCAGGCCTTTAGGCCTCCAATGATTATTATACTAATGAACCTATTATCACTCAACTTAATGAGATGCTATGATTTAGTTATCTATATAACTATTTTATTTTTAAGGATCTAATAATTTTAGAGGATTTAGTTAATCAATTTAAGAAAATTCAGCGAGCCAATTTCGATCCTCCCACTGACTTTACCAAGTCAGAAAAGAATCTAATCTAAGCTGGCATTAGGAGCACCTAAATCAGTCAGACTGATTTACCTAATAGATTGGGTTAGCTCGAATCACCAAGTGATCTAATCAAAATCTAACTCATCAGAATGGCCAGGTAAGTGAGATCAGTCAAAGGAATATGTCATTAACTCATCAAAGACCGAGTCAGTGCGAGTAGCTTTCAGTTAAAAATCACTGGTCAAACTACCAAACTTACCTTAGACACCATCCAGTTCATTAGTTTTAATTTGACCAACCTAGTAATTTTGGATTCGACCATGTAGCCTTGAATCAAGTCCATTTGGTCCTTATTAAAGGTATGAACTTGACCAACTACAACTATTATAATTGAGTCTATAGAGTTCTTGATCTAATCTAAATTAATATTTAATTAAATTTGATCAATTACTCTAAATTAATTCATCTTTTAACTAACCTTAGGTTTAACCCAATTTATGAACCTAATTCAGCTAACCCAATAACCCACAAGTTTATGATTAATGACTTAGAGTCTTAATTCACAATTCTAGATACTAAATCATTATACTTCATTTTTAATTGAGTTTATAGGATGAGGGTTAGGGTTTGGCATTTCAAAAATATTTTTAATTTTGAAAGGTTCTTTACAACTTAGCATTGTTCACCAATTGAGTCGACTCATTTCAAAATTAAATCATCTCAATTCATAAACAACACTAGTTGTAGGGTTTAATCTGAAACTATGTACACTACATAATCATGAAATCATGAATCAAATTTTATCTAATTATGCATTCATGATCATAAATAAGATTAAAGCCTAATATAATTAAATCATAAAAATATTAGATCAAATCTAGTAATTTCATGATTAATAATATAGATCAACAACGTACCAAGACAACCTTTTCACTGTAGTGGGTAAACCCTACAGCAGGACAACCTGCAGTCCATGCGATCTAAAGTTTAATTTTTATATCTAATTACTCTAATTATTAGATAAATATTTAGATCAAATCTAAATTATTAATCTAAATATGCAAGCATATCATGTTTAAAGAACCTTGCTCTAATACTAATTGAAGAAAATAGTGCAGGATTTTCTATGCTACTTTCAAAAAATATTTTGAAAATAGCAATGATGTAGCAAAAAATAATTAATCTAAAAATTATCTACTAATCATATCATATTATTTAACCCTATACATTAGGATCTAAACATAATATGCATGCATACATCAATAGATCTAAAAATAAAACTATGTAATAAACTATTTACTACATCTACGTGTTCAGAACATAATACCTTTTCATGGATAGTCGATCACCATAATCTGAGTCCGTCAGATAATGCTCTGATATCATGTCATAGCCACACACATGTCCAGCCTCTACGATTGGTTCACATGGAGCTTCTGGTCTTGATCAGCCCCATTGGAGTGCTAGCTCCTCGTCGGATCCTTCGATGGCTGATCATGATCGATTCAATTGATCATATACTTTCTAATTTTTTAGATATTCTAAAAATTAAAATATAAATATTGAATGATGATGAAGATGTGTATCAAATTTGGTGGTGATCCGATGCTCACAACACTCAATCTCTCCACCCGAATCTAGATTCCCAAATCTAGGATTTCACTCAGCCCAAAAATCCTGACACACTAAAAATCCTATCACGCCCTCTCTGTATGGAGTTTTTTTATAAAATAAGTTTTTATGGAAAGATAACTTTTAGGTCTATAATTTTTATTTAGATTATATCTAAAAATAGGATATCCTTAGAGGTGAAAATCATAAGAGATAAGAGGCATGAGGGAAAAGTAAAGTGCTATAGGATCCTATTCACCTTCACTTTAAGATTTTTTTTTTACCTAAAAATAATACCCAAACACTCTAAAATTTTTACCACATAATGCTAACCCCTTCTCCTAGACACACAAAAATTTTTATAATTTATTGACTTGAATACCATGGAAAAACTACATGAAAAATGATAAGAGTTGAGTGGTTGAGAGGTTTTAACCACTCACTTGATTTTAAAAATCAAATGAGCCTCTTATCCTTATCCAATGCCCCCTCCCTTGTGTTTAACACACAGAAAGACTCTCCTTCTATGTGTGTACATTTTTATTTCTCCAAAAAATATTTGACAAACAAAAGGGAGGGTGTGGGAAGTAGAGTGGAAAAGTCAAAAATGGTGGGCGCATGGGAGAATTTGAATTAAAACTTCATTTGACTTGGTCCTAATTGATTTCAACCAAACCAATTAATCTAGACCTAATTAAACTAGATTAAATCTAATGAAATTAGGCTTAGTCTAATCTAAAAAAATTCTAATCAAATTAAAAATTAATTAGATCTAGATCCTGATTAAATCAGGATCAAAACTTTCATAGCAATTAGGTCATCTCATGACCTGATCGGGTCAAATCCAATCGAATAAAATTCAATCAAACTTGATCAAATTCTCATCGTTCAATTAAATTAAGCTAATCAGTAATCAAATTGCTAATTAATTTTCTAAAAATATCTGAGTTCAAATCGAATGGATTATTGAGCAACAGAGTCCTATCAACATGAAACTGTTGAAGAGTCCTAAATCAGTGAAACTCTTGAACCCAGTGTCCCAAATGAATCAAACTCACGATCATAGAGTCCAAGACTAGTGGAACTCTTGATCAGAGAGTTCTAGATGAGTAGAACTCAGAGTCTAAGTCCAGTAGGACTCTTGGTCATAGAGTCTCAGTCTAGTGGAACTCTTGACCATAGAGTCCCAAACCAATGGGACTCTTGATCAGCCATCAGATCAGATAGAAACTCCTAATATGTGTGATCCCATAGATCCGAACATAAGCTGGTAGTATAGAAACTAAATTTTATATTAATTGAAGTGACCATCTAGCAATGATACCCAACGTCCGGATAGATCGAATAATCATAATTACAACATTTAGAACCTACGCGAATATGGTTACTATATAATTCATCCCTATGACCTCTATGTAATAGATGACTCAGAGTTAGACTGTCAATCCTAGAAAATACATCCATATCATATCTCAAAGTAATTAGTCTCGTGACTCCTCACTAAGACTATCTTGGCCAAGGTTTTACTAAATTAAAACATAATTGAACACAGCTCCTGAAATCAAGAGTGGTCAATCCCATCTTGATACACATACCGACTCCATAAATACTTGACTATGCCGAAAAATCTTCCATCATTAAATTAAAAATTCAGATAGTCCGGCACCAAAATACAGTAAGTTACTTGAAAGTCACCATGGTGATCTTTGGTCGGAGCGACATTTATACCCATATTCCATTGAAGCTAATCTTGACAGGAGAAAAGCCTTGGAGTTGATCATGTTTAGTGCAGATGTACCCATACATCTCACTTGCATGCCATATCAGTGTCTCAACACTCCTTGGTTATAAGGACAACCAACCTATATGGCATACAACAATCTATACTTGATAAACGCTGTCGTCCTAAGTAACAATGTATCATTTGGTCATGAACTATTTAAGAACTAAATGATAAATCCTTTTTTTCCAAATCTAGATAGTCCTAAGGACTTCATCATAACACAGGAGTTCATTAAAAGATAACAAAATTTATAATAAAAAATATTAAAATAATTTTTATTAATTTATAATTCATATATAATTATAAGTATATGGCCTAATCATTAATAGACTGACGATTGACTTTGAGATACATTTTCAATAATGCAATCGTTCGCAACCATCGAAATCGAATTTTATTGATCTACATAGATAGAGCTGCCAGATTAAGGCAATATTTTGTGATGATGTATGCATGATAATTACTTAAATATTGAAAGATGAAGATGGGCTTTAAATTTCAAAACTATATAATATTCAAAAAAAATATAATTTTTTTTAAAAGAAAATTAATTTTTAAAAAATTTAATAAAAAAATATTAATTTGCTTGTAGTCTAGCTAACAGTAGATGCACTCGCATCCCACAATCTTATCGTATCGATCATGCACGGCACATTTTTGCTTTTTTTTTATTTTTAAAATAGTCCATATTTTTTTATTTTTTAAATTTAAAATTTTGGTTAGATTATTTGTAATGAAAATATTCCATCATAAATAATCGATATTTACGACATAGAATGGATTTACATCGTAAATAATCAATTAGTTATGATGTATATTTTCCATCATGAATAATTTGATCTTTTTATTTTTTTAAATGATTTATTTATGATAGATTATTTATGATGAAAATATTTCATCATAAATAATTGATTATTTATCATAAAAAATGGATTTACATTGCAAATAACTGAATAGCTATGATGGAAATTTTCCATCATGAATAATCCAGCCTTTCCATTTTTTTAAATGATTTATTTATGATAGATTATTTATGATGAAAATATTGCATTGCAAATAATCAATTATGGGATGCAAAAATGATTTATGTTGTAAATAATTGATTAGTTATGATAAAAAAATTTTATTATGAATAATCCAGTATTTTTATTTTTTTAAATAATTTATTTATGATAGATTATTTATGATGGAGATATTTCATCAAAAATAATTAATTATTTTTGATGAAAAATAGATTTACATCATAAATAATTGATTAGTTATGATGAAAATTTTCATCATAAATAATCTTGCTTTTTTATTTTTTTAAATAATTTATTTATGATAGATTATTTATCATAAAAATTTTACATTATAAATATTATTTATTTATGACTAAAATTTTTTTTACATCATAAATAATCAATTATTTATGATAAAAATTTTTCATCATGAATTATCCAATCTTTTTATTTTTTTAAATAATTTATTTATGGTAGATTATTTATGATAAAAAATTTACATCATAAATAATATATTATTTATGATAAAAAATAGATTTTTATCATAAAAAATTAATTATTTATGATAAATTTTTTTTTATCATAAATAATTATTATTAGTAACGTAAAATTATTTCCATCGTAAATACCATTATTTGCAATGAATATTTTTTATTGCAAATAATTTCATCATAAAATATAGGATTTCTTGTAGTGAAAGAAAAAAATTTGTAATATCATTATGCATGGTGTTACTATATTCGTTGAATATTTAAATAATGATATATACATGTTCTTACAATCTATTAGTATAGTCTATTCCACTGGCAAGCATTTTAGATTAGTTAGTATGTCTGATATCTACTTATGATATTATAGGTTAGGTCACATTAACAAGACTAGGATATACAGGTTGACTCAAGAGGGTATCCTCGAAGTCAATGATTTTGAATCATTTTCAACATATGAGTCTTGTCTATTTGAAAAAATGATCAAGTCATCTTTTACTAGAAAAGATGAAAGAGCCATTGAGCTCTTAGGTCTAGTATATATTGATGTATGTGGGCCTATGAGCACTAGTGCTAGAGGTAAATATCTCTGCTTTATTATTTTAATAGATGATCTATCTAGGTATGGATATGTATATCTGATAAAATATAAGTCAGATTCATTTCAAATATTCAAACGATTCCAAAGTAAAGTAGAAAAATAAACTAAAAAGAGTATTAAAATTTTTCAGTCTGATCGAGGAGGTGAATACCTTTCTGGTGAGTTTCTTACATATCTAGGAGAGAATGAAATTCTCTTTCAATGGACTCTCCTAGAAACACCACAGCATAATGGTATGTCTGAAAGGAGGAATCGAACTCTATTAGACATGGTCCGATTCATGATGGATTTTGCAGCTTGCCAATATCCTTCTATGGATATACACTCGAATCGGCTTGCCATCTTTTAAATAGGATTCTAAATAAATCTATAGCTAAAACTCCATATGAGATATGGATAGGACGTAAGCCAACACTTTCACACCTTAGGGTCTGGGGGTGCCCGATTTATGTGAAATGATTAAGCACAGATAAACTTGAACCTAGGTTTGACAAGTTTACATTCATAGGGTACCCCAAAAAAAATAAGGGCATGTTCTTTTGAGGGTAAAAGATTTACCCAAGAATATTTATTTTTTTGGATAAGTATTTTCTAGATAATATTTAGATAGAAAAATAATTTATTCATATTCTTTTATGCATGAAAAAATGACTTGGGAATCTATTATTCATATTCTTTTACGTTACTAATTTTTTGGATAAGTTACTAAGATATACTCATATTTTTCATAATATCCTTTACTATATAAATATTATATTATATTATATTAATATCTTATATTAATATAATATAATATATATTATTATATATAATAATATGTTATTATATTATTATTATAGTATTATATTATCATAATATATTATAATAATTTATTATAATATCATAATATAATATTCTATATCATGTTGTAATATATTATATTATAATATCTAATAATTATATTATATTATAGTATATAATATTATGTTAATATGTTATATTATATATTATATTATAGTATTATATTATCATATATTTATTATATATAATATATAATATAATAATATAATATATATATATATATATAATAATATATTATATATTTTATTATTAGAATATTTATAATAATATAATATAGTATATTAGTAATTTATTATAATATTATAATATTATAATATAATAGTCTATATCATGTGTTAATATAATATAATATAGTATAATATAATATAATAAATAATTATATATTTATATTTTATTATGTTAATATCTTATATTAATATAATAGAATGGGTTATATATATAACATATTATTATATTTTTATTATAGATTATTATCATATTATATTATATTATTATATAATATATCTATATATATTATAAATATATTATATTATAATAAATTATTTATATCTAATATAAATATTATTTATTATATATATTATATATTTTATATATATATATTTTATCATGATATATTAATTATACTACTATATTATTTATATTACATTACTTATATTAGCACTATATGGGATATAGTAGGAAATGAATTAAAAGAGTTTGCTTTCCTGGTTGATGAAAAAATGATTTAGCACCTCCTAGGTGGGTAATTTTTCTCCATTTCATAGGTAAAGCTTTTCAAGAAAAAATAACTTTTCATCTAAAAATATGAACATGGATAAATTGGTCAATGAAAAAGTAGACAAACTTTTTCATGATATTTATCCGCAAAA
>QRFJ01000361.1:805583-862689 GCA_006176705.1 Cocos nucifera | reverse complement strand
ATTCTATATCATATTATAATATATTATATTATAATAATATATTATAATATCTAATATAAATATTATTGTATATTATATTATATTATATTATTATTATATTATATTATTATCATGATATATTATATTATATTATACTATATTATATTATATTACATTACATTATATTATATTGCACTATATTATATTATATTATTAGGTTATGGGTATAGTAGGAATGAATTAAAAGAGTTGCTTTCCTGGTTGATGAAAAAATGATTTAGCCACCTCCTAGGTGGGTAAGATTTTTCTCCATTTCATAGGTAAATGCTTTTCAAGAAAAAATAACTTTTCATCTTAAAAAATATGAGAACATGGATAAATTGGTCAATGAAAAAGTAGACAAACTTTTTCATGATATTTATCCGCAAAAGAATGGGCTCTAAAGGGTATATTTTCTACCATACTAACGAACAAAAAATGTTCGTCAGTCTTAAGGCAATCTTTTTAAAAAAAAATATTCTTGGTGAAGAAACCGTTGCCTCTATGATTGAACTTAATAAAGTTCAACAGGTAGAAAGACCAATATCAGTAGCTGAACTTGAATCAAATTTGATTAGATCAAATATGGAGCTTAATGTATCTACACTATTAAGGCGATATGGTAGAGTACTGCATCAGTCGGATAGATACTATGATTTTTTGATCTAGGATGGTGATTCCATCAAACTCAATAAGAATGATGAGGATCCGATTACCTATATAGATACAATGTAGAGATCTGATTTCAAAAAATGGCTTGAGACCATGAAATCCGAGATGGAATCCATGAAGATCAATGATGTGTGGATATTGGTTGACCCATTCGAAGGGGTTAAATTCATTAGGTATAAATGGTTCTTTAAGAAGAAGAGGAGCATAGAAAGAAAGGTGAAGATCTATAAAGCCCGTCTGGTTGCCAAGTGGTATCGTCAACATGGTATTGACTATGGCGAGACGTTCTTCCCTATGGCAATGCTTAAATCCATTTGGATAATGTTTGCGATAGCTGCCCATATGAATTATGAGATCTAGCAGATGGATGTGAAGATAGCTTTCTTGAATGGAGAGCTGATCGAAGAGGTGTATATGATACAACCTGAAGGATTCACATATATAGATGAGTCCAAGGCATGCAAGCTTTAGAGATTCATTTATGGATTGAAGCAAGTATCTCGAAGTTGGAACATGCATTTTGATAAGATGATCAAAACATATGGCTTTATTAAGAATAGAGAAGAGCCTTGTATTTATAAATAGTTAAATGGTCTAGCAGTGATATTTCTTATCCTGTATGTGGATGACATTCTCCTAATCACGAAGAACATCCTCGCACTGTAAGGAATAAAAGTATGATCTCAGTTCTCTATGAAGAACTTGGGTGAAGCATCCTACATCCTAGGGATGAAGATCTATAGGGATAGATCTAAGAAGATGCTTGAGTTATCCCAGTCCACGTATATAGAAACTGTGCTGAAGAGATTCAGCATGGAGAATTCTAAAAAATGGCTATCTTCCTATAGGTCATGAAATTTCTCTCTCTAAGAAAAATTGTTCGACAACTCCTGAAGAGAAAGAGAGCATATGAGTAGAGTCCTATATGCTTTGATAGTGAAATCTATCATGTACGTCATGATATGTATGAGACCAGATGTGGCATACTCACTAGGAGTAGTGAGTAGATACTAGTCTGATCTAGTAGGAAACTACTGAAAAGTAGTGAAAGTCATTTTTAAGTATTTAAGAAATACGAAGGACTAATGGTTGATTTATGGCAAGTCAGATCTGAAACTTGTGAGGTTTACTGACTCTAGCTTTCAATCTGACCATGATGATAGTAGAAGCATGGCGGATTATATCTTCATCCTAAATGGTGGAGCCATCTACTGAAAAAGTTTCAAGCAGCATACTGTGGTAGATTTTGTTTATGAAGTAGAGTACATCGCAGTATCAGATGCTGCAAAGAAAACATGTGGCTGAGAAAATTCATTACCAAGCTCAAAGTAGTACCCTTCCTTGATGGTTTGGTCCTGCTCTACTATGACAACATTGGTGCCATTGCTTAGGAGAAGGATCCGAAAGCACATCGTAGACATAGCATATACTGTGTCACTACCATCTGATCCGAAAGATTACTGATCGAGATGATGTTGATCTTCAGAAGATCGACGAAAAGAAAAACCTAGCCGACCCCTTCACTAAAGCCCTGGCAATAAAGAAGTTCGACAACCACAAGTCGAAGATGGATATTAGATACTATGCTGAGTAGCTTTAAGATAAGTGAAAGTTGTTGAAAAATATGTCCCAAAGCTAATCGTCAGCCTGTTGATGGTTGTGCTACCTTATAATTATAATTAATTTATTAATGAATAAAATAAATATTTTGATATTTTCATCATAAAGTTTACATCTTCTAATGAACTTCATTATTGTGATGAAGTCGTTAGGACTATTTAGTTTCGATAAAAAAAGAATTTATCGATTAGTCCTTAAACTATTCACGATCAAATGATATTTTTTTAATTAGGATGATAGTGTTTATCAAGCATAGGTCGTTGTATGCCATATAGGTTGGTTGTCCTCTTAACCAAGGAGTGTGGAGACACTGGTATGACATATAAGTGAGATGTAAGGATACATCATTATTGAATGTGACCAACTTTAGAGCATTCTACTATTGAGAATTGTTCTGCTGGAATATAGATATGTGCCCCTTAGACCTGAGATCACCACAGTGACTTGCAAGCAACTCACTATGCTTTGAAATCGAACTAACTAAATTTTTAATTCAGTAATGGAAGATTTTTAGGCACTGTCAAGTACTCACGAAGTCGGTAAGTGATCAAGATGGGATTGACTACTCTAAGAGTTGGAGAAGAATGTATCACTATATTTTAATATAGCAAAACCGTGGCTAGGATAACCCATGAGATGGATTTGATATTTTGAAATACAATATGGATGATCTATTTAGGATTGATAGTTAAACTCTGAAGTATCCTATGAGCATTTAGGTCAAGAAAATAAATTATATGAAAACTATATCGACATAGGTTCTAAGGATGTTGTTCTACACATTCGACCTATCCGACGGTCGGATACCATTGCTAGATGATCACCTTAATTGGTATGAAAATTTATTTTTATGTTATTGGCTTAGATTCGGATCTATGAGGTCACATACATAAAAGTTCTTGATCTGATCGGATAGTTGATATATGATTAAGAATCATTCTAGGATTAAACGATCAATATGATTGATGTTTAACCTAGTACAAGTGTTGCAGAAGGATCAATTAGCAATTTGATTGCTAATTAGCTTAATTTGATTAAACTAGAAGGCTGAGATTAAGTTTAATTAAATATAATTTAATTATATTTAGTTTAAACTTAATTGGATCAAGTCTAATTAGTTTATTAGATGAGTCAATTGCAAGAAAGAACTAGCCCTAGTTCAATTAAGACTTGATTGAACCCAATCTCTAATTTGATTAGAAATTAAATTAAAATTAAATTAAATTTAATCTAATTTAATTAGATTATTAGTTAGACTAAGATCTATTCTAATTGGATTTAATAAATCTTGATTTAATTTGGTTCATAGATCACTTGGACCAAGTCAAAATAGGAGTCCTAGTATGACTAGGACTCACTATTCCTTGCACCATTGACTCCTCACACCCCCCATGCCCCTTTTTCTTTGTTTTGTTCATGGAAACCCCTCTCTCCCAGGTCTTCACGCATGCCCCCTTGCTCCCATTCTTTCTTACATGGAAGTTTGTTAGTGGACCAAGTCAAATAAGGCTATTTGATTTGAAATCAAACTCTATTTGATAGAGTTTGATGCAATCAAAACTCTATCTCTTTGTGCCGCCAACCATCCTTATTATTTCTTGGTTTTCTCATGGGAAAAAGGATTTTTCTATTTTCTGGTTTGGAAGAAAAATGCCGCCAACCATCCTTATTATTTCTTGGTTTTTTCATGGGAAAGAGGAGGATTTTGTGCACCTATTTTCTGGTGGTCCATGGCAGAAAAATTGGAGGGGGCACTCAAGAGTTGTGGGCACCCCAAATGTTGCCATTTTTGGACATACCTTGTCTAGGTATTTGACCAAGACATGGAGTGTGTCCTAACTCTCTATTTAAAGGATCTTTGGCTTTAATTTTTTCAAAAATTTGAGAACTTAGAGAGAGGTTCTTGGGTGTGGAAATAGCTAGGAGAGAAAGGCTTAGGGCATGGGATTTGTAGAGACACCAATCAAGGTGTCTAAGTGAGAGAACAAAGAAGAAGAAGAGGATCTTCTTCTAGGGTTTTCTTCTAAATCTCTTCCTCCATCTTTTGTGAGTGTTTGAGAGGTATCTCAGCATCACAAACCTTCTTTCTCATCTTCTAAAAGTTGGATAGTCCAAGCCTTGAAGAAGAAAGATCCAGATCAATAATCGAAGAAGGATCAGCATAGTACTAGCATACTGTACTGATTTTCAGGCATCGAACTTCTGATCAGAGATTAAGGACTTGTGTGGACATCCTATAGAGGCTGGATGTATATGTGGTTTAGAGCATCAACCTCAGCCCTGGATTAGCAAGTTAGAAAGTCTAACTTGCAAAGGTAATAAAGATTTGATCTTTTACTTATATGTCTAGATCTGATCTATAGTAGTCTGTTGTTGATATGATCAACATGTAGTTTTCTAATATTTTAATTTTTGATTTGATAGTATGCTTTAATTATGTGATAAGATCCTAGATCTAGAATTTTATATTATTTTATTCATGAATTAATGAGATTAATTCATCTCTTTCACTGCAATTTTGAAGAAGTTTCAAAAGCTAACCCTAGAACCCAAGATCTATTTCCTTCACTAGGTGCAACAAAGCATTAGCTCGGGCATTTTTCAATATTGATATTTGCATGATCTTAAGGTCTTTAAAGCTTTTTGATAACTCTTTCATATTATGCAAATATTGGGACAAGATATCAAGGCACATAGTGGAAATAACATAGATTTCCTTCATTTCAATTCCCACATAAAACATAGATAATAGAGACTTGCCCATAATCTCTTTGAATATCCCATGCACACCTACTCTCTGCCTACTACAAGCCAGCAAGTATTGCATACATAGGTGGTGGACAATTTTTTTCAACCGTTGGGAACCAATTGGAACCGTCCCCCATCTGTTTGGAGGCAAACTACTCCAAGAAGTTGGGAGCCAACTGCAAAAAACTCCCATAAACTATTGCTGGATAGTAACTGGCTAAGGCAACCGAAGGCAACCACCAGCCAACTCAGAATCCTATCCAACATGCTAACTTCATGCCAAAGTCCTAGGCTGCATGTGCCCAAGTGCCCGAAAGCATACGCTCAGGTGCTAGGTTGCTCACCCTTGCGAACCCTTGCGCTCATGCGTTCGACCGTGCGCACCCATGCACGCACATTGTTGCCATGCGTGCCTTGTTGCCGCGCGTGCCTTGCACAACTTTGGTGTGCAGTTGGCATGTTGGATGGGATTCTGTGTTGGCTGGTGGTTGCCTTTAATTGCCTTGGCCAATTGCTATCCAACAGTAGTTTATGGGAGTTTTCAGCAGTTGGCTCCCAACTCCTTGGAGCAGTTTGCCTCCAAATAGATGGAGGACGATTTCAGTTGGTTCCTAGCGGTTGGAAAAAGTTGTCCACCATCTATGTATGTAATGCTTGCTGGCTCATAGCAGGCAGAGAGTGGATGTGCGTGGGATATTCAAAGAGACTATGGGCGAGTCTCTATTATCTATGTTTTATGTGGGAATTGAAATGAAGGAAATCTATGTTATTTCCACTATGTGCCTTGATATCTTATCCCTATTCCACTTGGTGTGTGTATCCTATGGGGTGGAGAATGTTGAGAGGCTGAACTAGATGGGGATCTAGTGCCGCACAAGGCTTGGATTCTTGCAAAAATTTTGGATAAGAATTGGCCCTATGATAGTTGGTATTAGAGCCAGTTTTAAGATTCTTTTGGTGGAATTTTAGCTTGATTGTAGTGCCAAAATAGTGAGCGTAGGGGTGGTGCTCATGCATGTAGGTGGTAATAACATGGAAGCTATCTGCGAGAGATTATCCTGGTTGGAGGCAATGATTAGGGTGCCTTAAAATGAAGCTGCTGAATCTCTATGGTCGCAAGTGGAGAACTCGCTCGCTGATGCTTGTCGTGGCACACCAAAATTAACCCTACTCATTACTATGTAGATAGGATGAGTTGAGATCGTATCCGCAGAGATCTTAGTTGATTATTTTAAAAATACAAAAGAAAAAAAATAGATTACAATAAACTAAGAAAGAAACAAGAAAATTACAATAAAAATATTTTTCATTGATCAAAACAAAATACATAAAAAAAATAAAAATAAAAATGCATTACAAGACAACTAAACCTAGTTGATCTTCTAGCTGTGCCCGAAGGTAGATGTGCCTCCTTGAATCCTTTTGTCTTCCTTCGTGCAGATAGCGGTAGGATGGTTGGAAGTTTTGGTCTAGAAAATCCAAGAAAAAAGGTAGATGGAAGTATGGGAATATGGAAAAAAAAAGATAGTGACCCTAGGATTAGGACCTCTCCTAGATTTGATGGAAGGCATGCTAGGGTTAGTACCTTCCCTAGACTTTTGGAGAAGAGAGAAAGAGAGGAGGACAATAGCTTGGAGAAAGATTGGGCATTGTCTTGATTTATTTTTGGATGAAGGTGTTGAGGCTTATTTATAAGTGTTGGAAGGAAAAAGGCTTTCATGTTTTCTAGATGTGGGATTAAAGGAAGAGAATAGATGAATGGCTCTTTGGATATTAATCCTTAGATCTTTGATGAGTTGCTTCTGAGCTATTGATCTTTAAGTCGTATTTATGCTTGGATCCATGTGAAAGATTATCTTCTAATTTGGATTCTTGAATCTTGAGAGCTTGCATCTAATCCCTTCATAAGTAAGTCATGTTCATACTCGAATTTGATTAGCCCTTGAGCTGGTTGCCTGGTTCACTCGAATTTAAGCCAATTTAAATCTAATTTGAGTTGCATATGCCCACACTACTGATTACCTATAAAATAGACTAGAGAACATCAAATTTTAATAAAATAACATCAGTTATTATAATATTTAGTATCTCTGGTGACTTAATTTAAGTATTTATCATACTTTTCAACTTGAACTTTGCTCGTTCTTGAGTAAAGTAGATAAATTAGCAATATATACCAACTCGATCTTAAACTAAAAGTTAGTTTAGATATTCCTAAAGATAGTTGATATCTGGCTAGATCGTTAAAGAGGTACATCATCAGATTGTTAATTCGATTTAGTTAGTGATTGAGTATTAGCTATAGAAATTTTTAGAGATTTTCTTTTCACCAACTTTTCACTTTACTCTTTAAATCTTGTAATTTAATATGAGATGGATTTATTGTTTTCTTATAATTTAGTCCCCTTATTATCCATCTCCTTTTTTTTTTAATCAACTTCTCACATTCCCACCTTTTGACGTGAACCATAATGCTTACTCAGGCGAAGGAGCTCGGTTACTCAGTAAGATAATGTTAAATATTTTTTTTTTAAATTTATATTGTCTACTTTTTGATGGAATATCATTGTTTGGTTAGGCAATGAGACCTAGTTACTTGGTGAAAAATCAATATTTTTTTGGCAGATTTTAAGAAAAGCTTTTGCATTTTTTAATCTTTTCATCCAACTTTCGTGAAGTAGATTCTTTATTAAGATTAGTTAGAAGAAGGTTCTAGAATCACTCTTAAAATTTGGTCTGATCTAATCCCTACCATTCATTGGGTTTTCTTAATAATTTGCTCCTCAATATCTCTAAACTTATCTAAACTATTAATTATTCATCAATTAGGATGCCTAATTAACTTTTAATCAAAATAAAGTTTGGGTACATAAAGCTAATTATTTCAAATCATACTTGAGGACTCACTCAAATTTAAAATTAGTTATTCTCCCCTCCAATCTTAGTTTTCATTATCCCCAATGGAAGAAGAGAATCATAATATAATCAAAATAAAATATAATAAGGAAGGATACCACCCGAGTTTGATGTGTGCATTCATTGTTGAGAGATCCTTCATTGTTGGGCATGGTGTATTGTAGACTCCAACTGGCATAAACATGGCTCCCCCCAAACTTGGTTAATATCATCACCCATCCACTCTAGTATAGAGATCCAACTTGGCTAATTATCTTTCTCAAAGATTCCTACAAAATGAAAAGAAACTAAAAAAAAATTACATAAGCTGGGTTGCCTCCCAACAAGCACTAAGTTTAACGTTTTCAGTCGGAATATGTTCGGTTTCATATGTAGACTGGGTCTTGTAAGTCAATTGAATCAACTTGCTCACCATCTTTAATTCCATCCACATAATGTTTCAATCATTGGCCATTCACTTTGAAGGTATTTCCCCATTTAGGACCTTTGATTTCCACTACTCCATGAGAGAATACCTGAATCACAATGTATGGTCCGTCCCAATATGAGCAGAGTTTTTTAGGAAATAATCGCAACCTCGAATTATAAAGTCACACTTTTTGATTAGGTTCGAACATTTTTCATGAAATGTATTTATCATAATAAGTCTTAGTTTGAGTCTTATAAATTCATGAATTCTCATATGCTTCATTGCGTGGCTTTTCTAATTCATTCAATTATAATCTTCTATTACTACTCGCATCTTTCATGTTGAAATTTAATTGCTTTATAGCCCAAAATGCATGGTGTTCTAGCTCTACTGGCAAGTGATAGGCTTTTTCAAACACGAGCCGGTAAGGAGACATTCCTATCGATGTCCTGTATGTAGTGCGGTATGCCCATAATGCATCATCTAATCGTCCAGACCAATCTTTTCGATCCAGCCTAACCATCTTCTCAAGAATTTGTTTGATCTTTCTATTAGAGACTTCTACTTGGCTGCTAGTTTGGAGGTAATATGGCATGGCAACTTTGTGAGTAATTCCATATTTCTTGATTAAATTTTTAAAGTGCCTATTCATGAAGTGTGCACGTCTGTCACTAATAATGGCTCTTGGACAACCGAATCGACTTAGGATGTTCTGCTGAATAAACCTAATCACAACCTTATGATCATTGGTTTGGGTTGCTATGGTCTCTATCCATTTGGATACGTAGTCAACCACAACTAGTATATACTCATGTCCAAAGGAGGAAGGAAAGGATCCCATGAAGTCAATTTTCCAAACATCGAAAACTTCCACGACTAAAATGGAGGATAGGGGCATCATATTTTTTCTAAAAATGTTCCCTATTTGCTGACAGCATAAGCACTCGTGGCAGAATTTATGTGCATCCTTAAACAATATTGGCCAATAAAATCCACTTTGTAGCACTTTTGCGATCATTTTCTTCCCACTGAAGGGTCCCCCGCTTGCATGAGAGTGACAAAAGGTAAGTATACTTTGATACTCACTCTTAGGGACACAACATGGAATAACTTGATTAGGATAATGTATGAACAATTCGGATTTCTCCTAATAATAATGTTTGACCTATGAAAAGAATCGATCCTTTTCTTATTTTGTCCAATGAAGAGAAACTTGCCCTATTGCCAAGTAGTTAATGATGTGGGCAAACCATGAAATTTGGTTAGAGGAGGTTGCAAAAAGTTGTTCATCAGAAAATTTATCCTTGACCTCATCTATACCCATCGTATGATCAACTAAAATTCTAGAAATATGGTTAGCTACCACATTTTTGGAACCCTCTTTATCTCAAATTTTTAGATCAAATTCTTGGAGAAGAAGGATCCATCTGATCAATCATGGTTTAGTATCTTTCTTTGAGGGCAAATATTTCAGAGCCGCATGATTAGAATATACTAGAACCTTAGACCCTAATAGATATGAATGAAATTTTTCAAGGGCGAATACTACCGCTAGTAGCTCTTTTATTGTTGTGGCGTAATTCAATTATGCATCAAAAAAAATCTTGCTAGCATAATAGATCACATGTAGCTCCTTGTTTATTCTTTGACCTAAGACGGCCCCTATTGCAAAATTGGAAGCATCACACATGATTTTGATTGGGAAGGACCAATCAGGTGGTTTTATCATGGGTGCTATTGTCAGGACTATTCTTAACGTGTGGAAGGCTTGCAGACATTCTTCATCAACGATAAATGATGTATCTTTGGCCAACAAATTGCATAAGGGTCTCGATATCTTGCTAAAGTCTTTGATAAAGCATCTATAAAATCCGACATGATCCAAGAAAGATCGTATTTATCGAACCAAAGTGGGGGATAGTAATTTTGAGATGACCTCGATTTTGACTTTATCTACCTCAATCCTCCTTTCGAAAATCATATGTCCTAATATGATTCCTTCTTGAGCCATAAAATGGCTTTTTTTCCAACTTAAGACTAGATTTGTCTCCGTATAGCGCGTAAGAACTTTGGAGAGATTATGGAGACAATCCTCATAGGTGGTTCCAAATATAGAAAAATCATTCATGAAATCTTTGAGATATTTATCCATTATATCCGAGAAAATGGTCAAGACGCATCATTGAAATGTAGCAAATGCATTGCGGAGTCCGAATGGCATATGTCGAAAAGCGAAGGTGCCATAGGGGCAAGTGAAGGTGGTCTTTTCTTGATTATCTAGAAATATGAGTACTTGATTGCACCCCGAATAACCATCCATGAAATAAAAAAAAGTTGACCCACTGGTCGTTCTAGGATTTGATCAATAAAGGATAATGAAAAATGGTCCTTGCTAGTAACAACATTTACTTTTCTATAGTCAATGCACACTTGCCAACCAGATGATGTACGAGTGGAAAGTAGTTCACCTTTTTCATTCTCTACCATAGTAATATTAGATTTCTTAGGTTCTAGTTGGGTAGGGCTGATCCATTTACTGTCAGATATGAGATAGATAATTTCAGCATCTAACTATTTTATCATCTCTTTCTTCATTACTTTTCGCATGTTTGGATTTAATCTCCTCTGCACGTCTCGATGGGGTTTGGCATCTACCTTGCAATGAATGTGGTGCATATAAATAGAGGGGTTAATTTTTTTTACTACTATAAAAAAATGCTACGACAGCGGTTTGTAACCGCTGTCGTAGCTCAAAAAATCGCTGTCATAAGCTATGATAGCGGTTCTTTAACCGCTGTTACTGCAACCATCATCGTAGCTCTATGGCAATGGTTGTTGCAGTGGTTGTTTAAACCGCTGGCATAGATAGCCTATTGCAGTAATTTATAAACTACTGCAATAGATCGACCTATAGCAGTGGTTATGTAACCACTGTCATAGGTTATCTATAGCAGCGATTATATAATCGCTGCTATCTATAGTAGCGGCTGCTATCTATAGCAGTGGATACATAACCACTGTCATTGATAATCTATAGCAGCGATTTCTCAATTGCTGTCATAGGACTAATGCAGCGATTGACACCATTTGCATCAGAGATCTATGGCAGTGGTTGGCACGTATATGACAACGGTTATAAAACTGCTACCATAGATTTTGAATAATTAAAAAAAATTAAATTTTTATTTTTTATATATTTTACCTAATAAATACATATATATAACATAAAAAAATATAATAAACATAAAAAATATTCTAAAATACTAAAATTTTATTATCAAATAAAATTTATTATAATATTTTTCAAAAAAAATATAATACATTAAAAGTCACCTAAATCTACATCATCATCATTGTCACCGAAAGTCAAAGCTAGAGCCGAAGCTGGAGCTGGAGCTGGTGCTGGAGTCGGAGCTAGAGCTAGAGCTAGAGCTGAAATGCGGGCCAACATATCCTCGAAGCTCATGACTCCAAAATGCATGCTGAGCATCGACATCATATCTCTTATGATGCCCTCCAGATGAGATGCACGCTCTTTAGCCCGATCTATCCGCATCGTAGCATGATTTGCTCATGCCAATGCCTCCTCAAGCTCCTTCCGACTGACGATATTGAAAGTCTATGAGGAGATGCTCGTATCGGACCAGTAGCTCATCGACGTGTGTTCGAGCCTGCATCGGATCCTCCCAGAGTGCTCATGCCCCAAGACCTGAGATAGATGGTCATGGGGCCCAGAAGTATCTGGTTCTGGGCCCTCATAAGTGAGCGCATCTAACTGATCCTGTAATTATAAATTAAAATAAAATTTTATAAGAAATACTATAATACTAATTATATATACTAATATATTTAATACTTACAAAAATTATCTCTAGGCCCTCGCGAGCGAGTGCATCTAACTGATCCTGTAATTATAAATTAAAATAAAATTTTATAAGAAATGCTATAATACTAATTATGTATACTAATATATTTAATACTTATAAAAATATGTCTGATCATGGCATTCATCGGCCTGCCCGTCTTGTCCATGTAGTTGGATCAAAAGATCTTGCTATGGTTGGGCATCACTCCATCTCTCATCAGCTATAATAAAGAAAAAATTTATCAAAAAGATGATAAAAAATATAAATTTAATTTATCTAGTAAGATTTAGAATTAATTACCTCTCTATGCACACGATTGGCCATAGACTCATGGCCTAGAGTGTGAGTATACTCCTGAGCTGTACGGTTCTTTTGATTCTAATGGAAGATAGCCTAATAAGTATTTAAATAAATAAAAAAATTTAAACATATTTAAATAAAATTTTAAGCATATTAAAAAATTTAAAAGTTAAAAATTTTACCTTGAACTCCTGGCTCCTTCAGTGTCTAACCATCCTCTCCCACTGACTTAGAGGATGGTCCTGTATTTAGGGAACAAGCTTCTCTAGAGTATCTCGTCGGTGCTCGAGCCATCCTTTGTGAAGCTTGACTTTGTAACTCCGGTACAACTCTCCGATCTTTCTCAATCAAGCATCTCAAGCCCTCTCGTGATCGAGAAAGTTGTACATTCTCTGCACAAAATTATCAAAAATTAGTTACAAAATTATTCTAATCAAACATATATAGTATAAATATGTAAAATGCATAAATATAATTAAGATGCACGTACTTACCCATATCTTCTCCCATACTCGATCCCTAACGGCAGCATCCATCAAATGCCAGTCTTTGGGCTCTATGAGAATGATGTCCGACCACTTCATAAGTACTCCAAAAAAGGAATGCATCTCCTGTACGGTCTCTCCTATTGGCCTTTCCTCCGCATCGTAATAGACCATCACCTGATGCTGGCAGTTCCACACGTGTGCCATACATGTGGGACCATAAAATATTCGATTGGATGATAAACCTATAATGCAAATACATTATACAAATATATAAGTATACAAATACTATATAAAAAATAAAGTTGTGCTAATATAATAAAAATGTACACTCAGATGCTTGTGTAGTAGCATGTGTCTCAAATATGGGCGATGGTAGAGGCTCAGCTGTCGGTGGAGTAGATATCGCCAATAGAGTAGATGCCGATGGTGGAGGTTCCTAGGCAGCTGATGCCGAGGTAGACAGAGTATGCTTCGACTGCTCTTTGGATGTTGAACTGCATGTAATCTGTCGAGGGGTAGGGATGAAAGCTAGATGGCATTTCGATGCCATCATGATCTGCAATGTTAATGAATATTAATCAATATAATATGTTGAACAATAATATTAGTATAGCATCAATAAATAGTCTCCAATATGTACACTAATTAATTGATGGATCTATCATTATGCAATACAATAAATAAAAGCAATAAGATATAAACATCCAAAAAATGTTATACAATAAATTCTACAACATGAATTACATTCATAAATAATTAAGGATGAGCAATAGTCATAGATCCGATCTTTTGCGTGAACCTTGATCTTAATCTAGAAATATGAAAGAAAAACAAAGTAGATGATGATGGCACCTTAGGGCTTAAAGTTGGAATCTTAGAGAAATATATCAAATTCTATTCACTCAGAAGCCAAGCCAGCTCCATGCCTGAGACAGCCAGCTCCATGCTTGAGACATCCAGCTTGGGTCCTCCCCCAGTCGGCTCGATCATGGCTCAAGTTGGCTCGACTGCATATCTGAGCTATCTCGATTGTGTGCCATCCCCTCGATCACTCCCTTTCTCCCTCTCTCGATCTCTCTCACCAATGATGGCGACGAGGCCGAACCCCTTCCGACTAGCTTTTCCATCTCTCGATCTTTCTCTCTCCCTCTCTCGATCTCCCTCACCGATGAGGCTGGACCCCATCCCTTCCTCTCTCACTCTCTCGATCTCCCTCGTCGGTAAGGTCAGACCCCATTCCTTCTAGTGATGCCGATGAGGCCGGACCCCCTCCCTCCCTCTCTCGCTCTCTCGATCTCCCATTCTCCCTCTCTCGATCTTCCTCATTGGTGAGGCCGGACCCCCTCACTTCCAATGATGGCGGTGAGGCCAGATCCCTTCCTTCCTCACGTCCTCTCTCGATCTCCCTCACCGACGATGGTGGCGAGGTCGGACCCCCTCCCTCCCTCCCCTCCTCCCACTCTCGGTCTCCCTTGTCGATAGTTGGCGAGCGATCGGCCCTCCCTATCTCAATCTGTCGGTCTCCCTCTCAGTCTCTCCATTTCTTAGTTTTGGATCCCAAAATTGGGTCTGACCTTTCGGGATCCATTAGGGTCTAGGTTTGGTACTTCAAGTATAGACCCATCGAATATTCGGATTTGGATTCGATATCAGTAATTAAAATTAGATCCGAATTTGAATATCTAGATTTTGATTTGAATCCAATCCATTGATAGATCTAGTCCACAGCCATCGATATGGCACAATCCAAGGCTACCACCACGACACGACCCAAAATCTGTGGCATACAGATAATTATAATATTTATAATAAATATTTATAATATTTATTATAAATATTATATAAATTATTATAAATATATATGATTAATAAATAATACTATAAAATTAAAAAAAAATTATACCTATGGCTATAGAGAGTGGGTCGCATCGAAAGCTCCGAGGATCGCCGATGACGATGCTAGAGGAGGATGACGGCACTAGAGATAACCTATGAAACAAAAGTAAGATAGTGAGATAGAGAAGAAAGAAAAAGAGGGGGCATAGTGACGAGGAGGCTTGGGAGGCATAATGATGGAGGGTCAGTGACCGGGAGGGGGAGTGTGGGGGGTAGGGAGGCTGGATGGAGGGTGGTGGAGTCGAGATGGGGGGGGGGTGTGGCAGGTGGTGGGGAGGGGCCAGGGATCGGGGGAAGGAGGCGGCCCAGGGGGAGGGTAGGGGCCGAGTGGGGGGTGTGGGGGAGGGCGGCCGAAGATGGGGGGGCAGGGTAGTGGCAGGGTGGCGGGGAGGGGCGGCCGGGGATGGGAGGAGGAGGGGCAGCCGGGAGGAGGGTGGAGGGTGGGAGGGCTGGGTTGGGGGTGGTGGGGAGGAGCGATCGGGATGAGGGGAAGGAGGGGCAACCGAGGGAGGGTGGAGGTGGGAGGGCCGTGTGGGGGGTGGCGGGAAGGGGCGGCCAGAGATGGGGGGGCTGGGGGGTGGCCAGAAGGGACGGGTCGACGAATGGGGGGAAGGAGGGGTGGCCAGGGGAGGGTGGGGGGTGGGTGGGGAGGAGCGGTCGGGGATGGGGGAAGAAGGGGCGGTTGGGGGGAGGGTCGGGGGTGGGTGGGGTCGGTGAGGGTGGTGGGTAGTGGGGAGGGGCAGCCGGGGATCGGATGCCAGAGGGGGAGGGGCAGCGCCGGTCGGGGGAGAAGAAGCCTCACCGACAGTGGAGAGGAGGGGGAGAGACAGAGAGAGAGATCAAGCGGACACGAGAGGGAAGCAGAAAAAATTTAGAGATTTTTAACCTAACCTACGGTAGTGGTTATTGAACCACTGTCATAGATCTATGGCAATGATTCTATAAATCATTTTCAACCTATGGTAGTGGTTATAAAAAATTGTTGCCATAGATCTACGACAGTCGTTCTATAACCGCTGTCATAGATCTATGGTAGTGGTTTTTGATAACCTCTACCATAGATTGAAAATAATTTTTTTTAAATATTATATAATTTTAAAATTTAATATTCATCTTCATCATTTATTATCTAAATAATTATCATTAGAGTGTCGTCGTAAAAGATCGCCTCGATCCGATGGCCCTAGCTTTATCGATTATAAAAATTTGATTTCGATGATCATAAATGATGGTGCGATGATTTGATAGATGAAGACCTCCGATGGATCCAAAAATCTATAATGATGATCTCGATGATGTTTGTAACATACTATCAAAGTTTCACTTCAATCGATTATTGTTATCATGGTCAATTTAGTATGGAATGATTTTGACTGTTAAATTAGAAACAAGCGATCAAAGGGTTAAACGACGTTTGATTATAAGATAATTTTTTAGTTAAATGATCTTAGTTATAATTTTAAATATTTTATATGGTGATGATAGTAAAATTTAAATTATTTTTGTATAAATTATTCATGTTAAGCAGATATTGCAAAAGCACGAGCATAACAACCACTGAAGTTTTAGAGTTGTTATCAGAAGACGTATAGTTTTAGATCGTTCTTCATCTCACGAGTTGAATTTTATAATCACCACTATAAAAAATGATTAAAGTAGTAGCCAAGATCATTTATAAAAAAAATTATCTCATAATCGGACACCATTTGGTCCTTTGATCACTCATTTATCATTTAACGGCCGAAATTAACCTATACTAAATTGACCAAGATAATGATATCTGATTGAAGTGAAACTTTGATAGTATGCTACAAACATCATCAAGATCATCGTTATAGATTTTTGAATTCATCGGAGATCTCCATCTATTAGATCATCGCATCATCGTTCATGATTATCGAAATTAAATTTTTCTGATTGATGAAGCTAGGGCCATCGGATCGAGGCAACCTTTTGCGATGATATTCTAATGATAATTATTTAGATAATAAATGATAAAGATGAATATTAAATTTTAAAATTATATAATATTTAAAGAAAAAAAATATATGGCAGTGGTTATAATTAACCGCTACCATAAATCAGCTTCTAGCAGCGGTTCTTACTAACCGCTGCTATAGGTCCAACATATGACAGCGGTTAAAGAAAACTGCTATCATAGGTCTGACCTATAGCAGTGGTTATAATGAATCGCTACCATAGGTCGACCTATGGCAGTGATTTTTTGTAACCGCTGCTATAGGTCCGACCTATGATAGCGATTTTTATTAACCACTGCTATATGTCGAACCTATGGTAGCGGTTATAAAAACTGCTACTATAGATTCGATCTATAGCAGCGGTTAACGAAAATCGCTGCCGTAGGAGCTATGGCAGCTATTTCGAAAATCGTTGTCATAGTTTGCACTGCCATAGACCATTTTTGTAGTGGTATTTTAAATTGGCAATGGACCAACCAATAGTCTCTTTATGTTCTTTCAGAATACCTACCAATTATGCTTCCTGATCTAGGGTCAAGTCTGATGTATTACATCATCGAGAGGGTATCATTGGATCCTAGAAACACATACCTGAGTGTAGTCGAAAGTGGCTTCAATTCTGATGTAGGTGGTATTTCTAATGATGGGGCTATGGATGTATTAGCTAATGCGGGCAATGGCTCATACTTGATTATCCAAGGGGGAGTGATTTCATATCTGCTGTGTCAACTAGAGCATTCACTTCTTCACTACCTTCCTCCATATTACAGTCATCCATTCCAAAGTAGGTGTCTAGAGAATTATGTGCAAAAATCGTTTATGTTGCTTCCTCTATAATGTCCTTGAATATATCTATTTCGAAGCAACTATCCATTGATAGTCCCTGAGATGCACCAAATACATTTAGTCTCAGCTTTTTATTTTCAAATGATACATCCATGACTCCTGTCCTATAGTTGATGCATGCATTTGCCATAGCTAGGAAGGGTCTACTCAAGATAATAGAAATTTGCCTTGAGTTACCACTTAATTCGATGTCGAGGACTAAAAAATCAATCAAAAAATAAAACTCATCTATCTTGACCAAAACATCCTCGAGCATCCCATGTGGTGTCTTAATTGATCTATCAGCTAATTGCAAGGTGACTGTTATGGATTTCAATTCTTCAAATCCAAAGAGTTTATACACCGAACTAGGTAAAAGGTTCACACTTGCCCCTAGGTCCAGGAGAGCTTGTTCAATGTGAAAGTCTCCTATAATGTAGGAAATAATAGAGGCACCAGGATCTTTAAGCTTTGGATGGGTAGCATGCTAAAAGATAGAGAGCTAGCTTGTTCGGTGAGGCAAACTTTCTTCAGGAGTTGTGGTCGAGCTTTACGTTTCTGAGTGCATAATTTCTTCAAAAAATTTGCATATGCTGGGACCTGTTTGATTGCATCCAAAAGAGGGAGATTAATTTGGACTCATTTAAACAATTCCAACATCTCATCTAGTTTTCCTCTCTTTTTATCTACAAGAATTAGGGCTTTTAAGGCACTTAGAAATGGGGCTTTAGGTAGGTAAGGTGGTGTTTGTATTATTGATTCATCTCCTACTTTTAGGTCCTCATCCTTTCTTTTCTTGCTTGGTTCAGAGTTGGTCAAATGTCCTTGTGATGGCTGTTCTAAGGTTTTTTTATTTCTCATGATCATAATGGCTTTTTCATGTTCAGGAAAGATTTTTGAAGTATTGGAGCTCTCAGCCATGTATTGCCCTTTTGGATTTTCAATAGGTTGACTAGGCAATTTATCCTCCTCCCTCCTATTGAGAGTAGTGGCTAGTTGACCTATTTATATCTCCAGCTTTGCAATTATTTAGGTGTGGAAGCGAAAAATTTGTCGGATGTCTTACTTGAAAGAAGGGCTATAATTGGGTACGGGCTGTGAGGTCTGTTGGTGCTGGCTATGGGATGGATTTCTATACTGTAATTCTTGATAATTCTATCTCTATGGGATTGGGTTGACCATATTTTGTGATTTTCAAGAGAAATTTGGATGATTCCTCCAACCGGGGTTGTAAGTATTTGAATAAAGATTGTTTATTGACCTAGGAGAATTATGGGTATGGGTTTGGTGGGCTTGCTCCCGAACAAGCTCAAAAAATTGATATGCGGATGGGCAATCACTTATAGAGTGAGCAGGACTCGAACAAATCAAACAAGCATCTTGTACTTGTATGGATGGGAAAGAGGTGGTATAATCGACTTGCAGTAGTCGATCGAGTTTTTAAGAAATTATTTCATCCATCCTACTGTGGATGTCTACCGATTGACCAACTTCATATTGCCCACCTCTTTTGGGTCTTGATGTGGGAACTTTCCTAGTCATGTAATGCAATGAATTCTCACTTAGGGTTTCAAAAAGTTGCCAGGCCTCTTGCTCACTTTTAAGCATGAACATCTCACCACAAGATGAGTCAACCATTTATCTATTTTTTCCATCAAACCACCATAAAAGCACTAGACAAGTTGCCATTTGAGAATAGCATGGTGAGGACATTCTCGGGTGAGGTCTTTAAGCCACTCCCAGGTCTCGTGGAACATCTCTCCCTCCATCTGGGAAAAACTAGTTATGGATTTTTAATCTGATTCATTTTTTCGATAGAAAAATACTTCTTGAGGAATTCTCATTGAAGCTGGTCCTAGGTTGAAATAGTGATCGAGTTTAAGGAGTTTAGCCAGTATCTAGCTTTATCCTTAAGGAAAAATGGGAATAATTTTAACCTAAGGGCATCATCCAAGAAGTTTTGGATTTTAACAATTGAACAAATCTTAAAAAAATCATCCAGATGCTTGTACGGATCTTCGTTACTAAGTCCATAAAAAAAAGAAAGCATTTGGATCACACTGGACTTAATCTCATAGTGCAATGCCTCTTCAGGCGGCACTTGGATGCAGGAAGAATAAGTGTAAGATGAAGGACTAAAGTACTTCCTCAATTATCGTAGTGATTCATTGTCATGGTTTGGATCCATAATTTTGACTCGGTTTGCTTGAATCGTTCTTTTTAATTCTAAGTCTAGTGGATGTAAATTAGGTTGTAATGATCGGCATCCTAACATGCACCCAAAAGATCTAACCAAGTTCTAATTTTAGTATTTTTTTTTGAAAGAGGAGAAAAAAAGGAGAAAAAGGAAGAAAAGAGTTCTAAAGAAGAAAACCTAAAGTGTCCTAAAGTTAAGAAGAGAAAGAAGAATTAGTTATGATTAGATTTTAATTACAATCAAGTTAACACAAAGTGGACTCTCTATCCTAAGGTTATTCTAGTTCTAGATAGCCCCTAACTGTTCCAAGTTAGCCTTCAAGCCCTCCAAGTCGAAGCTTGACTAACTAACTGATGAGGTAAGTATAAGATCGGTTGGAGTCCTCCTATTGCTTTTCTTAGATACTAATTAAATTGGCCAGATCAGCGAATGAAATTAATTATAAACCACCTTTCTTTAGATCCAATCATCCCGCAAACCACTTGTCTAGACACCAGCTAGCTGATCAAGTCTAATCCGATCCAACTCTCAGGATCACCTATCCTATTAAGCTCGAATTTCTTAGGGGTCAATGTTTAGTTGCTTTTAAATTAAAGGTTTAGGTCAATGCAATATGAAGGATAGTTAATTTTGGGCTAAGACGGGGTGATCAAATCCCTACCTTATCTTATTTAATTAGGTTAAGTGCTCTTAATATATTTTATGGAAGATGCAATGCAATTAGAAAAGATGTCTAATATAAGTAAAAATCTTTTAAGATTTAATTAGTTTCTCTATTTTAGTTAAGTGTTATGTGATGTTTTATTTTCTTTGTATGCTATGTTATCTTTAGGCAAGAAGAAATAAGAGGTAGGTTTTGATTAAGTTAATTAGACTTGAGAAGATTTAGAGAATCTAACTAAATGAAAAGTAAATTATGCTAAGATTAAAAGACAACTAGATAATCTATAAATAAAGTAAAAAATTAAGTTTACTTTTAAAATAATAAATTATTCTAAACTATGAAAAGTAGAAAATTACTAATTATATAAAGCAGTAAATTATTCTATAGATTAGAAAGTAAGAAATTTTTCTATATATGCAAATAAGATAATCTAGTTAGAAAGCAGTAAATCTACTATATATAAAAAGTAATATAAGACAAAAATTTTAAAAAGAGTAAATAAAAAGTAATTAAGTAATTAAAGTAAAGCAATCATTTTTTTTTAATTTTTTTTGATTTTTTTATAAAGAATCAATTAAAAAGAAAGTAGATTAATCTAGAAATAAAATGCAAGTCGAAAATAGGCAAAAAGTCAAAGATAGAAAATTATTTTACTAGAAAGGCAGTAAAGCAATCTAAAGCAAGAAATAAAAACGTAGAAAGCAATAAAATATAATAAAATTTTAAATATATTTTTTAGATTTTTTTAAAATAATAATGCCAAGATCCTTGGCAATGGTGTCAAAAGTTGATGCTTATCGTGGCATACCAAAATTAACCCCACTCACTACTATGTAGATAGAGTGAGTCGGGATCGTATCCGTAGAGATCTTAGTTGACTATTTTAAAAATACAAAAAAAAAAATAGATTGCAAGAAACTAAGAAAAAAATAAGAAAATTACAATAAAAATATTTTTCATTGATCAAAATAAAATACATAAAGAAAAAAAAATAAAAATGCAATACAAGACAACTAAACCAAGTTGATCTTCTAGTTGTGCCCGATGGTAGATGTACCTCCTTGAATCCTTTCATCTTCCTCCATGCAGACAGCGGTAGGATGGCTGGAAGGTTTGGTCTAGAAACTCCAAGGAAGAAAGATAGATGGGAATATGGAAATATGAAAAAAAAGAATAGCGATACTAGGATTAGGACCTCTCCTAGATTTGATGGAAGGCATGCTAGGATTAGTATCTCTCCTAGACTTTTAGAGAAGAGAGAAAGAGAGGGAGACATTAGCTTGGAGAGAGATTGGGCATTGTCTTGATTCATTTTTGGATGGTGTTGAGGCTTATTTATAAGTGTTGGAAGGAAGAAGGATTTCATCTTTTCTAAATGTGAGATTAAAGGAAGAGAATAGATGAATGGCTTTTTGGATGTTGACCTTTAGATCTTTGATGAGTTGCTTCTGAGCCATTGATCTTTAAGTCATGTTCACACTTAGATCCATGTGAAAGATTATCTTCTAATCTAGACCCTTGAATCTTGAGAGCTTGCATCTAATCCCTTCACGAGTAAGTCGCATTCACACTTGAATTTGATTAGCCCTTGAGCTGGTTGCTTGGTACACTCGAATTTGAGCTAATTTAAATCCAATTTGAGTTACATGAGCCCAAACTCCTGATTACCTATAAAATTGACTATAAAATATCAAATTTTAATAAAATAACATCAATTACTATAATATTTAGTGCCTCTAGTGATTTAATTTAAGTGTTTATCACTGGTCACATTGGTTCTGCTGCAGGAAGCCTTCGCAATGGTGCAGCAACACTTGAAGGAGATGACATTTGATGTCAGACTCCTTAAGACGGTCCTATAGAACCCTTCATGTGGGGGATAAAGTTCTACTGAAATTGACTTCTCATATCTGGAAAAGGATCAATAATAAGAAGGTACATCAAGGCTTGATTCCAAGGTATGATGGACCCTTTGAAGTGGTGAAGGTGGAAAATGTATTCTATCGGTTGCATCTGTCGAGAAGGCTAAAGGTACATCCTACCTTTATTGTGAGTTATCTAAATTCTTTTTGTGAAGATGCAGATCCATCAAGGATTTAGATGCAACAAGCCACACCAAAAATAAGGCAACAGTTTGACAAGGAGGTGGAGAAAATTCTTGACCACCGGACATTGGGACACAACAAAAAGAATAGAAGGACCAAATATTTGGTCCAATGGAAAAGAGAATCAGAAAGCAAGGCTAGTTGGGAGAAGGAGACCTCATTGTGGTAGTTTATAGAGGCAATCCAATATCTATCATGCCTTCCTCCGAGGATGTCGAGATCTTCAAGTGGGGGTGGTTTGTCATAGTCCCATTAGCTGGCTTTGGGGATGGCATGGGCTGATGCCTTTGCCCTACTAATCTCAAGTATGCAGAGGCTTGGTGGGGGTCTCTACAAGAAAAAGGCATGGCCTGATGCTCAGATGGCCAGACCAAGTCATGGCACCAGCAGATAGGTGCCAAGATGCAACGCGCACGGCACCATGGTAGGGCGCAAGCAAGGGTGTGCATGGCAACATGTGCAAGGGTGCCACGATAGGGCATGTTGTGCAACAGGGTGTGCACATCTGCAGAGCATGCGGGGCTGAGCCGTGTGTGCACAGCAGGGCATGCACATGGCTGTAGTGCACCCATGCTGCAGGAGCAGTGGCGGCAAAGCGTACGTAGGGTGCGCATGGCTGCATAGCATGTGATAGTAGAGCGCACTACAGCAAGGCACGTGCGATAGCAGCATGCATGCTCGACCAGATGTGTGCGCTCATGGGCTCGTAAGGGTGCACAGCTTGGCACTCAAGCGTAAGCTGCCGAGCACATGGGCATGCATAGCCTGGGACTTTGACATGTAGTTGGCATATTGGATGGGATTCTGAGTTGGCTGGTGGTTGCCTTAGCCAGTTGCTATTCAGCAGCAGTTTATGAAAGTTTTCTGCAGTTGGCTCCCAACTTTTTGGAGCAGTTTGCCTCCAAACAGATGGAGGATGGTTCCAGTTGGTTCCAAGCAATTGGGGGGAGTTATCCACCACCTATGTATGCAATGCTTGCTGGCTTGTAACAGGTAGAGAGTGGGTGTGCATGGGATATTCAAAGAGACTGTGGGCAGGTCTCTATTATCTATGTTTTATGTGGGAATTGGAATGAAGAAAATCTATGTTATTTCTACTATGTGCCTTGATATCCTATCTCTATTCCACTTGGCGTGTCTATCCTATGGGGTGGGGAATGTTGAGAGGCTGAACTAGATGGGAATCTCATGTTGCACAAGGCTTGGATTCTTGTAAAAATTTTGGATATGAATCGTCCCTATGACAGTTGGTATCATAGCCAGTTTTAAGGCTCTTTTGGTGGAATATTTGCCAGATTGTAGTGCCAAAATAGTGAGCATAGGTGTGGCGCTCATGTGTGCAGGTGGCAATAACATGGAAGCTATCCGTGAGAGATTGTCTTGGTTGGAGGCAATGATCAAGGTGCCTCAAAATGAAGCTGCTGAATCTTTGTGGTCGCAAGTGGAGAACTTGTTGGCCACATTGGTTCTGCTATAGGAAGCCTTCACAATGGTGCAGTAGCACTCGGCGAAGATGACATTTGATGTCAGACTCCTCAAGATGGTCTTGCAAAACCTTTCATGGGGAGATGGTGCCATCTAGATGAAAGTCCCTGATCGAAGGTCATTCAATGGCATTCGAAGTGCCAAAGATCTGGAGTATTTCTTACAGGACATGGAGCAATATTTCAAGGCTGCGCATGCTCCTAAAGAGGAAAAAGTCTCCATCTCTAGCATGTACTTGGTGGGGGATGCCAAACTCTGGTGGAAAACCAGGATGGAGGATGTTGCTAGGAAAAAGATCAACACTTGGGAGGTGTTGAAGCAGGAGTTGAAGGATAAATTCCTCTCTTGCAATACAGCATGGGTTGTAAGGGATTCTTTAGAGAAGTTGAGACAGACCGGATCAGTAAGAGAGTATGTAAAGGAGTACAACTCTCTTATGTTGAATATCAAGGATATGGCAGAGGTAGACAGGCAATTCAATTTCCTATCTGGCCTCCAACCATGGGCATAATTAGAGTTGCGATGGCAAGGTGTTAAAGACTTGCCTACCGTATTGGTTGCTGCGGATGCCTTGGTGGATTTGCAAATAAGCAAACCTAGCAATGGGCCTTTAACAAGCAAGCCAAAGTTTGCTGAGAATACCCACAAGAAGAAGCCAAAGTCCAAAGATGCTGAGGAGAAGCGGACCAAAGATTCTGACAAGGAGAAGGCAAAGGTGGAGGGTTCCCACCAAAAGAGGGATCAAGCCAATCCCCATCCTGCCTGTTTCATTTGCAATGGCCCTCATCTTGTCCAAAATTGTCCCAATAAGGGCAAGATTAGTGCCATTATCACCAAGGAGGCTCGTGATGATGATTCTGATTTAGAGGCTACTCACCAAGTGGCACCATTGTAATTTCTTGGAGCAATGCAAGTGGAGAAAGCCAACGAACACCCTAGATTGATGTTCGTGCCCATGGGAGTCAACGGACATCAACTTTCAACCATGGTGGACACGGGGGCCATGCATATTTTTGTGGCTGAAAAGATTATACCCACTCTTGGTTTGAGTCTGACGAAGCACCCAAGCTATATCAAGGCAATCAATTCCCAAGCCCAGGCTGTGAGGGCATGACCTTTGACATCCAAGTGATCATTGGTGGATGGGATAGTTGCATGAACCTGATGGTGGTGCTGTTGGACGACTACAACTTGATTCTTGGCAATGACTTCTTCGTCATTGCCAAAGTGGCGATATTGCCATACTTGTTTGGATTGCTGATCCATGAAGAGATGAAACCTTGTTTTATTATAGGGTGCAGCATGCCTTCAGATGCTGGTGTTCACAAACCAAAGATGGAGATGGTCTCTACCATGCAGTTGGCCCATGGCTGGAAATTGGGCCAAATGATTTACCTTGCTGCTCTCATTGATGTGGGCCCTGATGAGATAGCAGAGGTGCCAAAGGAGGTGGCTGAAATTTTGCAAAAATTTGGCGATGTGATGCCTTCAGAGTTACCTAAAGGGTTGCCGCCTTGACGTGCTATGGACCACAAAATTGATTATGTACCTGGCATGAGACCTCCTGCTAAAGCTCCTTACAAAATGTCGCCTAAGGAGTTAGCTGAGTTGAAAAAGTAGTTGGACGAACTACTGGATGCGAGAAAGATACAACCATCCAAAGCTCCTTTTGGTGCCCCTATATTGTTCCAGGAGAAGAGGATGGTTTCCTTAAGCTCTGTGTGGATTACAAATGCCTAAACAAAGTTACCATCAAGAACAAGTACCCGGTGCCCTTGATTGCGGATTTGTTTGATTGATTGTCCAAGGCTGCATACTTCACCGAGTTGGACTTATGATCGAGATATTGGCAAGTAAGAATTGCTAAAGGGGATGAGCCTAAGACCACTATGGTTACGAGGTATGGATCCTATGAGTTCCTTGTCATGCCATTTGGCTTGACAAATGCACCTACAACTTTCTGCAACCTAATGAATGATGTCTTTTATGGTTATATCGATCAATTTATGATTATTTATCAGGATGATATAGTCATATATAATGATTCTTTGGAAGAACACCGAAAGCACCTTAAGTTGGTATTTAATTGGCTGAGGGAACATAGCTTATATGTAAAGGAGAAATATGAATTCTGCTGCAAGAAAATCAATTTTCTTGGGCATGTGGTGGGCAATGGCATGGTAAAGATGGATTGAAAGAAGGTCCAGGCCATTCTGGATTGGACAGCACCAACCAACATTGCCGAGTTAAGGAGTTTTCTTGGTTTGGCCAACTATTATCGCAAATTTGTGGCTGGCTATTCCAAGAAGGCAGCCCTATTGATAGATCTATTGAAGAAGGATCAGCCATGGGTCAGGATGGAAAGGTGTCAAGAGGCCTTTAAGGGGCTGAAGGTGGCTGTTTCTTCCAAACCTATGCTCAAGTTGCCTAATTTTATGAAGCCTTTTGAAGTGCATACTGATGCCTCCGATAAAGCTATTGGGGGTGTGCTGGTGCAAAAGGAACATCCGGTTGTCTTTAAAAGTTGGAAGCTTAAAGAGGCAGAACAGCAGTCTTCTGCCCATGAGAAGGAAATGCTAGCTGTGGTGCATTGCTTAAGGACATGGAGGGTCTACCTGTTGGTTACCAAATTCATTGTGAAAACTAATAATGTCGCTAACATATTTTTTTTGATGCAGAAAAAGCTGTCTCCTAGATAGGCTCGATGGCAAGAGTTCTTGGCCTAATATGACTTGGAGTGGGAGCACAAACCTAGTAGGCATAACCCAGTTGCTGATGCCTTGAGTTAGAAAGGCATTATGGAGATGGCTGCTGCCATTTCCATTGTTGAAGTGAATTTCACTGATAGGATTTGGGTGGTGGCTCAGTCGGACAAGGGCTACCAAAAGCTACTTCAACAAGTCTGGGATGGTATGACCCAGAGATATTGGAATGAAGATGGTCTATTAATGGGTAAGGGCAATAGACTATATGTCCATGATGGTGGGGGATTGCAAAGACAACTCATGAGAGAGTCCCATAAAGCTTAGTGGGTGGGACACCCGGGAAGGGAGCGCATGATGGCTCTCTTGTCTCGTACATTCATATAGATGAAGATGGAGGAGGACATCGAGCCTTATGTCCGATCTTGCTTAGTGTGCCAGCAAGACAAGGTGGAGAGGTGCAAGGAGGTATAGGGCTCCTACAACCATTGCCTATTGCAGAGAAGCCAGGATTTTCAGTCTCCATGAACTTCATCAGTGGCTTTCCTAAGATCGAAGGGTTCAATCCATTTGAGTTGGCAACTAGCCAACAACCTCTTACTCCTCAAGAAGTTGCCTTGCAAAAATCTGAGGGAATCTGCCCAGCAGCTTATCGATTTGCCCAAAATTAGCAAGAAATGCTAGAAGAGGCGCGGGATAGCCTTAATAAGACAGCGAGGAGGATGAAGAAATATGCAAATAAAGGGCGTAGGCCATTGGAATTCGGTGTGGGGGATAAAGATCTATTAAAACTGACTCCTCAAATCTGGAAAAGGATCAACAGTAAGAAGGTACACCAAGGCTTGATTCCAAGGTATGATGGACCCTTTGAAGTGGTGAAGAAGATGGAAAATGTTGCCTATTGGTTGCATTTGCTGGAAAGGCTAAAGGTACACCCTACCTTTCATGCGAGTTATCTAAAGCCTTTTTATGAAGATACAGATCCATCAAGAATTCAGATGCAATGAGCCCCATAGACAATAAGGCAACAATTTGACAAGGAGGTGGACAAAATTCTTGACCATCGGATGTTGGGACACAGCAAAAGAATAGAAGGACCGAATATTTGGTCCAATGGAAAAGAGAACCAGAAAGTAAGGCTAGTTAGGAGAAGCAGACCTCATTGTGTCAGTTTCGAGAGGCAATCCAAGATTATCTTTCATGCCTCCCTCCGAGGATGTTGGGATCTTCGGATGGGGGTGGTTTGTCACAGTCCCATTAGCTGGCTTTGGGGATGGCACAGGCTAATGCTTTTACCGTGCCAATCCTAAGTATGTAAAGGCTTGGCAGGGGTCTCTGCAAGAAAAAGGCATGGCCTGGTGCTTGAATGGCCAGGCCAAATCATGGCACCAACGGATGGGTGCCAAGATGCAATGCACGTAGCACCATGGCAGGATGCATGCAAGGGTGTGCATGGTAGTGTGTGCAAGGGCTCCATGGTAGGGAGTGCTGTGCAGTAGGATGTGCATGGCAATAGTGTGCATGCACAGTAGGGCGCACACATGGTTGTAGTGCACTTGCACTACAGGAGCAGTACGGCGGCGATGCATGCATAGGGTGCATGCGGCACCACAGCGTGTGATAGTGGAGCACATGCAGGGGGCATGCGGTAGCAAGGAGCATGTGGCAGCAGTGCGCGCGCATGGGCGCGCACGGTCGGACGCATGCATGCATGGGCTCGCAAGGGTGCACAGCCTGGCACCCGAGCATATGCTATCGGGCACTTGGGCGCATGCAGTCGGGAACTTTAGCGTAAAATTGACATGTTGGATAGGATTCTAAGTTGGCTAGTGGTTGCCTTTACCAGTTGCTGTCCAGTAGCAGTTTATGAAAGTTTTTTACAGTTGGCTCCCAACTTCTTAGAGCAGTTTGCCTTCAAATAGATGGGGGACGATTTCATTTGGTTCCCAGCGGTTGGGGAAAGTTGTCCACCACCTATGTATACAATGCTTGCTAGCTTGCAGCAGGCAGAGAGTGGATGTGCGTGGGATATTCAAAGAGACTGTGGGCGATCTCTATTATATATGTTTTATGTAGAAATTGGAATAAAGGAAATCTATGTTATTTCCACTATGTGCCTTGATATTTTGTCCCTATTCCACTTGGTAAGTGAACTAAATAGGGATTTAGTGCCACACAAGGATTGGTTTCTTGCAAAAATTTTGCCTGGCATCATCCTCCATCCTGATTCTCCATTAGAGTTTGGCATCCCCCAACAAATACATGCTGGTGATGGAGACTTTCTCCTCTTTAGGAGCATGCACAGTCTTGAAATATTGCTCGATATCCTATAAGAAATTCTCTAGATCTTTGGCACTCTGAATGCCATTGAATGGCTTTGGGTCAGGGACTTTCTTCTTGATGGCACCATCTCCCCGCGAAGGGTTCTACAGGACTGTCTTGAGGAGTCTGACATCAAATATCATCTACTCCAAGTGCTGCTGTATTGTTGCAAAGGATTTCTGCAGCGGAACCAATGTGGCTAGTGAGTTCTCCACTTGCGACCATAGAGATTCAGCAGCTTCATTTTAAAGCACCTTGATTATTGCCTCCAATCGGGACAATCTCTCATGGATAGCTTCCATGTTATTGCCACCTACATGCATGAGTGCCACCCCTACACTCACTGTTTTGGTGCTACAATCTAGCCAAAATTCTACAAAAGAGCCTTAAAGCTGGCTCTAATACCAATTGTCATAGGGTTAATTCTTATCCAAAATTTTTGGAAGAATCCAAGCCTTATGCAGCATTAGATCTCCGTCTAGTTTAGCCTCTCAACATTCCCCACCCCATAGGATACACACACCAAGTGGAATAGGGACAAGATATCAAGGCACATAGTGGAAATAACATAGATTTCCTTCATTCCAATTTTCATAAAAAACATAGATAATAGAGACTCGCCCATAGTCTCTTTGAATTTCCCACACATACCCACTCTTTGCCTACTACAAGCTAGCAAGCATTACATACATAGGTGGTGGACAATTTTTCCTAACCGCTGGAAACTAACTGGGACCATCCCTTATCTATTTGGAGGCAAATTGGTCCAAGGAGTTGGGAGCCAACTACAGAAAAGTCCCATAAACTGCTACTAGATAGCAACTGGCCAAGGCAACTGAAGGCAACCACCAGCAAACTCAGAATTTCATCCAACATGCTAATTGCATGCCAATGTCCCAGGTTGTGCGTGCCTAAGTGTCCGACAACTTACGCTCGGGTGCCAGGCTGCGCACCCTTATGAGCCCATGCATGCATGCGTCCAACCGTGCGCGCCCACACGCGTGCGCTATCGCTGATGTGCGCATCCTACCCATGCATTGCCGCCGCACTACTCCTATAGTGCAGGTGCAGTGCAGCCATATGCATGCCCTACTTTGTATGCACGCTACTACAGTGTGTGCCCTACTACCGTGCACACCCTACTGCATGGCGCACCCTGCTATGGCACCCTTGTGGATGCTGCCATGCACACCCTTGCGTGCACCCTACCATTGTGCCGCGCACGTTACATCTTAGCACCCATCTGCTGGTGCCATGACTTGGCCTGGTCATCCGAGCACCAGGCCATTTCTTTTCCTTACAGAGAACCCCGCCAAGCCTCCCCGCCAAGCCTCTGCATACTTGGGATTGGCACGACAAAGGCATCAACCCATGCCATCCCCGAAGCCAGCTAATGGGATTGTGACAAACCATCACCACCTGAAGATACCGATGTCCTCAAAGGAAGGCATGATAGATAATCTTGGATTGCCTCTCCAAACTACCATAATGAGGTCTCCTCCCAACTAACCTCGCTTTCCGATTTTTGTTTCCATTGGACCAAATTTTCGGTCCTTCTATTATTTTTGCTATGTCCCAACATCCAGTGGTCAAGAATTTTCTCCACCTCCTTGTCAAATTGTTGCCTTATTGTCGGTGGGGCTCATTGTATTTGAATTCTTGATAGATCTGCATATCCATAAAAAGACTTTAGATAACTCACATGAAAGGTGGGTGTACCTTTAGTCTTTTCGGTAGATGCATTCGATAGGCAACATTTCCCATCTTCTTCACCACTTCAAAGGGTCCATCATACCTTGGAATCAAGCCTTGGTGTACCTTCTTACTGTTGTTCCTTTTCTAGATTTGAGGAGTCAGTTTCAGCAGAACTTTATCCCCTACACCAAATTCAAATGGCTTGCATCCTTTATCTGCATATTTCTTCATCCTCCTCGCCACCTTATTGAGGCTGTCTTGCACCTCATCTAGTATTTCTTACTGATTTTGGGCAAATCGAGAAGCTGCTAGGCATATTCCCCCAGATATTTGCAAGACAACTTCTTACGGAGTAAGAGATTATCGACCTGTTGCCAACTTGAAGGGACCGGACCCTTTGATCTTAGGAAAGCCACTGATGAAGTCCATGGAGACTGAAACCCATGGCTTCTCTGTAATAGGCAATGGTTGTAGGAGCCCTACCTCCTTGCGCCTCTCCACCTTATCTTGCTGGCACACGAAGCAAGATCAGATGTAAGCTTCGATGTCCTCCTCCATCTTCATCCATACGAATGTACGGGATAAGAAAGCCATCATGCGCTCCCTTCCAGATGTCCCGGCTACTGAGCATCATGGGACTCCCTCATGAGTTATCTTCGTAGTCCCCTACCATCAGGGATATAGAGTCTATTGTCCTTATCCATCAATAGACCGTCTTCAATCCAATATCTCCAGGTTACACCATCTCGAACTTGTTGAAGCAGCTTTTGGTAGCCCTTATCCGACTAAGCTGCCATCCGAATCTTATCGAAGAAGTTCGCTTTAATAGTGGAAATGGCAGCAGCCATCTCCACAATATCTTTCCAACTCAAGGCATCAGCAACCTAGTTATGCCATCCAGATTTGTGCTCCAACTCTAAGTCATATTCAGCCAAGAACTCCTGCCATCGAGCTTGTCTAGGAGATAGCTTTTTTTGCATTAAGAAAAATATGTTAGCAACATTATCTATTTTCACCATGAATTTGGTACCCAACAGGTAGACCCTCCATGTCCTCAAGCAATGCGCCACAGCCAGCATTTCTTTCTCATGGGCAGAATACCACTGCTCTACCTCTTTGAGCTTCCAACTTTCAAAGGCAACTGGATGTCCCTCTTGCATTAGCACACCCCCAATAGCTTTGTTGGAGGCATCAGTATGCACTTCAAAAGGCTTCATGAAATTAGGCAACTTGAGCACCGATTTTGAAGAAACAACCACCTTCAGCCCCTCAAAAACCTCTACAATGGCAACTTTGTAGAAATAAAATAATTTTTTATCTAAAATTTTTATTTAAAGAATGAAAAAATTAAAAATTATTGATAATTTTCAATAATGAGATCTCTAGGTTTAAATTGATCTCATATCTGTCCAACGATAAGTTGTGAGTTAGCGAAGACTATAAGCTTTTTAACATTGAGCTCTTTCACCATTTTAAGTCCAGCGATAAGGGCTTCATTTTTAGCACCATTATTGAAAGTATTGAAGTTAAATATTAGGGTGTCATTAGTGACAACACCCTCTAGACTGGCTAAAATTAACCCAACTCCACTCTCCTTGGTGTTTGAGGCTCCATTGACATGTAACACCCAACAAGAATCCTCAATAATCTCTTCTGGAGTTTTTGAGATTGATTCTTCTTCAAGGATAGAGCACTCCACAACAAAGTCAGTTAATACTTGAGCTTTCGTCAAAAGCCTGGGCCGATAATGAATATCGAATTCACTGAGCTTGATTGCCCATTTGGCCAGTCATCCTAAAGTATCGGGTCATTAAAGATTCGATCTCAAAGGTTGATCAGTTAAGACAAAAGTAGAATGAGCTTGGAAATAAGACTGAAGCCATTTTGCTGACTTGATCAAAGAATATATCATTTTCTTGATCTTAGATATTGAGTTCAGCATCCCGCAGTAATTTGCTGGTATAATAGATAGGCCTCTGAGTTCCTGCATCATGTCGGACTAAAACTGAGCTAATGGCATTAGGTAAAATGGACAAATCCTTACCTTCAATAGGTTTTAATAATAGCGGAAGTGAGCCAAGATATTTTTTTGAGATCGTCGAAGGTAGATCAGCACTCATCCAACCATTTAAAGTCTTTGATTTGCTTTAAGATCTTGAAGAAAGGAAGGCACTTTTTGGTCAATTTGGATATAAATCAACTAAGCGATGCTACTTGTTCAGTGAGCCATTGTACCTCTTTTATAGTACTTGAATACTTCATCTCGAGTAGTGCTAAAATTTTTTCATGGTTGGCCTTTATTTCTTTTTAAGTTACGAGGAAATCAAGAAATTTTTTGGGCATCACTCCAAAAGCACATTATATTTTGGTTGAGCTTCATCCAATATTTACAGAGTTCTCCAAAAGCTTTTTCCAGATCGATAATATGCTAATTTTCTTCAGTGCTTTTCAGCAGCATGTCGTTAATATATACCTCCATATTATGGCTAATTTGTTGCTTGAATACCTTGTTCACCAGATGTTGGTAGGTAACACCTGCATTTTTCAAATCAAAAGATATCATTCTATAATAATACAAACCTTTGTCTATAACAAAAGCCATATTCTCTTTATCCTTAGGTGCCATTCTGATCTGGTTACAATTGAAGAAGGCATCCATGAAACTTAATAATTTGTGTCCTAAAGTAGCATCAACCAATTGGTCAATCTTTGGCAAAGGAAAGTTGTCCTTAGGGCAAACTTTGTTGATGTCAGTATAATCAATACAAATCCTCTATTTGCCATTTACCTTTTTGACCATCATAACATTGGTGATCCACTTCGGATATTAAGCCTCTCGGATGAATTTATCCTTCAGAAGCTTATCGACTTCTTCATCCATAGCTTTCTGCCTCTCTGGAACAAAACTCCATTTCTTTTTTTGTATTGGTTGGTGCTTGGGATTAATGTTTAGCTAATGCATGATCACATCAGTAGAGATTCCTGGCATATCTAAACCTAACTATGCGAACACATCGGCATTTGACCGAAGAAAAGATATCACTTATCTTTGAGATCAGGGCTTAACCAAGATTCAATTTGAATGATCTTTTTTGGATCCTCACCTAGCAGAATAGCAATGAGCGGTTTAGCTAAATCACCTTGGCTTTTCCATCATTCCCGTTATCCTTTGGATCAGGTGTTTCAATTGGTAGGGCTTTTAATGGTTTCTTCATCCTTGAAGCTATCAAGAAATATTATCTAGCCATCATTTAGTCCCCATGCACTTCTCCAATCCCATCTCTAGTTGGAAATCAGATTAGTAGGTGATAAGTAGAGACTACTGCTTTAAGGGCATTGAGCCCATGTCGACCAAAGATTATATTGTATGCTGATGGTATTTTGATGACCAAAATATGAGTTGCATGGTCGACTGATAAGGCTTTTTTCCTATGGTTACAGATAGCATGACTTCTCCTTCAACAGCTACTGAGTCTTCTAAGAATCCAATCAATGGCGCACCGACCTACTTCAATTTATCCGACATATTCATCTTTTGGAAAGCATCATAGAATAATACCTCAGCAAACTTCATTATGTAGTAAAATTCTTTTTACATCGTATTGAGCTATTGTCATTGAAATGATAACAACATCATTGTGATGAGTTTGAACTTCTTAAATATCAGCATCAGAAAAAGAAACAATATTGTCAGTGCACTACCCTTTTGGGGAGGGGCTCTCAGATCCCCTTGAGTTCCACCAAAGTCGGAGATCATATTAATGACTATGGCAGTTAGCCGATTGTGCTCAGTGATGTCGTCGGGCTTCTGGCATTGCTCAATATCCTGGTTCACTCGATCTTTGACATATTTGCCAAGATAATCTTGGCAAATTAGCATCTCAATCTCATCTTTAAGCATCTACATTCCTCAGCATCATGATCATGATCATGGTAGAAACGACAGTATTTGTTCTTATTTCTTTTTGTTAGTGAGGCCTTCATGGGATTTGGCTATCGGGGGTTCCCCTGATTTTTAATTTCTATCAGGATTTGTGCTTGAGGGACAAGTATAGAAGCATAGGTGTCAAATCTTTGAGGTGGAGTTTGTGACCTTGGATTTTTTTGAGGTCACTTAAAGATGGCTCAGTGATGCTTCCTTGATTCCCATGGTCATCCTCATGAGGCCACATCTTCCCATCTTTCACCTTCCTAGCTTGTTTATTTAACTTCTTCTCCTCTTCCTCCTGAGCATACTTCCAAGCTCGGTCCAGCATTTCCTCATAAGTATCCAAAAACTTTTTGTTGAAAGAGAAGGCCAGGCAGTTACTCTTGAGTCCTCACTTTAGGGCAAACATAGTGACTGACTCATTGAAGGATTTGACTACCAAAATGGTCGCATTAAAATGTGCCATGTACTTATGAAGGGATTCACCCGCCTGCTAAACTTTACAAAAAATAAACTATCCATGTTCTTCAAGTGGAGCTAGTTGTTCCTAAAATATGCAATGAATAGCTTGCCCAATTGCTCAAAAGAAGAAATGGACCTTGGCCGTAGTCTAGAAAACCAAATCCTAGCAGATTTCTTGAGGGTAATAGACAAGGCTACATATAATAGAGCGTTAGATGCTTTTTGAAGTCTCATAATATCTCTATATCTCCTAAGATAGTCTTAAGGATCAGTGAAACCATCAAATGGTTCCATCGTAGGCATCTTGAATAGGGAAGGAACCTATTCATTCAAGATTTCAGCAGAAAAAGGAGATTTCAGATGAAAATCTTTCTTACTTTGGAAAGGTCCACCTAGTGGTACCTTCATTAATTTTTTCTCAATATCTTGCAGCTTCTATTCGAGGCCTTCTTCGCATTATGGCCTCCTATTATAGGGAGTGGATTTTGTATCATAGAATCGCTCCTTTTGATAAGAAAATTCTCTTGATGGGGTTCTTGATGAACGGAACAGTGTAGGATTTGTAGTGCTACTTTCGAAAATTTTTTTGAAAATAGCAAAAAATTACAAAAAAATTAATTAATCTAATTAATTAATTACTGATCATATTAGATTAATAAATCTTACATAAAATGATCTAAACATAATATGCATGTATTTATGTAGATCTAAAAAGAAAAACTATGCAGTAAATAGTTTACTACATCTACGTGTTTAGAACACAACACCTTGCGTGGATAGTCGATCACCATGATTTGATCATCATCTAGGATGTCCACTGGTCATGACACAGCCACACAAATGTATGACCTCCATGGATCATCCACACGAGGCTCCTGGTCCTGATCAGCTCCTCCTAAGTGCTAGCTCGATGAAGAATGCTCCTAACAGCTAGATCTGATCGAACAGTTTCGATCTCCCTCCATCGTAACTTTGAATGCTCCAGATCAGCAGCAGGGGTAGAAGAGAGGATGAGGAAGCACTCCACAAAATCTTGTAAATATCTAATGCTCAGATCTTACAAAAACAAAATAGGAACCCTAGATCATGAACTAGGGCTGCGCAACACCCAAACCCTAGCACCAAGATTTTTCCCTCAATTTTTTTTCCCAATTTTTTGTTTCTTATTTTTTTCAGGATATGGAAGGGCTCATGTACTAGAGGGGAGGAGTTTGACAAAAACTTGCACCTAGAAAAAATTCTAGGAATTTTATAGAGGGCACATAAGAGAAGGTGGCATGGAGAAAAGGTAAGATTAGGGAGTTATTTCATTCAAATTCAAACTCTATTTGAATTTGAATGGCAACTAATCTTACCTTATCTCTCTAGGACATGGAAAGGAGGGGCATGAGCCCTCTTTGTGTGGAAAAACATTCATGAGAAACCTTTTCTCATGGAGAATAGAATGGCGCAAACAAGGGTGATGTGGCACATATCAAGACTAGGTCAAACTAATCTTAAAACCTCTCATCCAATTGAAACAACCCAATCCAAATTAGTTAGGCCCAATTAGACCAGATTAAACCCAACGAATTTAGGCTCAATTAGGCTTAGTTAAATCCTAATCAAATTAAAAATTAATTAGGCCCAACTCCTGATCAAATCAGGGATTATACTTCCTCAGCAATTAGATTATCTCATAACCTAATCAGATCAAATCCAACTAAATCTAATTAAATTGGACTTGATCTAAAAATAATTACTCAATCAAATTAAGTTAATTAACAATTAAATCACTAATAAAATCTTTCATAAATCTAGAATCCAAATCCAATGGATGTTCGGATAATAGAGTCCTATCAAAATAAAACTCTTGATCGAAGAGTCCCAAACCAATGGGACTTTTGATTCCGGTGTACGAAACAAGTAGAACTCATGATTGTAGAGTCATAATCCTTAATCACAGAGTCCTAGACAAGTAGGATATAGGGTCTCAGAGCAGTAAGACTCTTGATCGAAGAGTCTCAGTTCAGTGGGACTCTTGACCATAGACTCTTAGACATTGAGATTTAGTGTCCTAACCCAATAGAACTCCCAGTCGAAGAGTCCTAGTCTAGTAGAACTCTTGACCATAGAGTTTCAATCGAGTGAAACTCTTCACCAGCCATCAGATTAGGTAGAAACCTCTAATGTGTGTTACTCCATAGGTCCAAATCTAAGTTGGTAGCATAGAAACTAATTTTTGTACTAATCAAAGTAACCATCTAGCAATGGTATCTAACGTCTGGATAGGCCGAATAGTCGCAATCACAACATTCAGAATCTATGTAAATATGGTTATTGTATAATTCTTCCATTTGACCTCTATGCATAGGATGACTTTAGGATTTGATTGTCAATCCTAAAAGATACATCCAAATCGTGTCTCAAAGTAATTAGTCCTGTGACCCCTCATAAGGACTACCTTGGCCAAGGCTTTGCTAAATTAAAATACTATTAAATATAGCTCCTAAAATTAGGAGTGGTCAATCTCATCTTGATACACGCACCGACTCCTCAAGTACTTAACTATGCTGAGAAATCTTCCATTATTGAATTAGAAATTTAGGTAGTCTGGCACTAAGCATAGTGAGTTGCTTGGAAGTCACCATGGTGATCTCAGGTCAGAGGGACAATTATATCCATATTCCATTAGAGCAAATCTTGACAGCAGAAAAGCTCTAGAGTTAGTCACATTCAGTGCAAATGTACCCATACATCTCACTTGCATGCTATACCAGTATCTCAACACTCCTTGGTTACGAGAACAACCAACCTATATGATACACAATGACCTATACTCGATAAACATTATCATCCTAAGTAACAATGTATCATTTAAGCGTGAACAATTTTAAGTACTAAATGATAAATCCTTCTTTATCAAATTCTAGATAGTTTTAAGAATTTCATCAAAACATAGAAGTTCATTAGAAGACAACAAAATTTATGATGAAAAATGTCAAAATATTTTTTATTAATTAATAATTCATATATAAGTACAATAAGTAGCACAACCATCAACAGACTGATAATTGGCTTTAGAACATATTTTCAATAATCTTTCACTTGGAATAAAGGCAATCGATGTTGTATCTAATACCTATCTTCGACTTGAAATCATTGAACTTCTTCACCACAATAGCTTTAGTAAATGAATCAGCCAGGTTCTCCTTTCCATCGATCTTCTGAAGGTCGACATCATCTTGATCTACGATCTCTCGGACAAGATGGTAGTGGTGCAGGATATTTTTCGTCCATTTGTGTGCCTTCGATTTCTTTGCCTGAGCAATGGTTTCAGAGCTGTCATAGTAGAGCAGAACTGGACCATCAAGAGAGGATGCTACTCCAAGCTCAGTGATGAACTTTCTCAGCCACGTCGCTTCTTTGACAGCATCTGATGCAGTGACATACTCCACCTCACAAACTGAATCGGCCATAGTGTACCGCTTGAAACTCTTCCAGCAGACTGTCCCATAATTAAGAATGAATATATATCCCGACACAATCTTGCTGTCATCATGATCAGACTAAAAATTGAATTCTATAAACCCCACAAGTTTCAAGCCCGATTCATCGTATATAAGCCACTGGTCCTTAGTATTTCTCAAATACTTCAGGATGATTTTAATATCCTTCCAGTGGTTCTCTCTTAGATCAGATTGATATCTACTCACTATCCTTAGTGAGTATGCCACATCTGATTGCGTATATGTCATGGCGTACATTATAGAACCCACTATCGAAGCATATGGTATTCTACTTATGCACTCTCTTTCTAGAGGTGTTGTCGGACAATCCCTCTTTAAAAGAAAAATTTCATAGCCTATCGATAGATAGCCTTTCTTAAAATTCTTCATGCTGAACCATTTTAGTATAGTACCAATGTATGTAGACTGAGACAATCCAAGCAATCTTTTAGATCTATCTCTATAGATCTTTATCCCTAGGATCTAGAAAGCTTCTCCCAGATCTTTTATGAAGAACTGTGATGACAGCCAAATCTTTATTCCTTGTAATGCAGGGATATTATTCCTGATTAAGAAAATGCCATCCACATATAATATTAGAAATACTATTACTAGACCATTAGCTCACTTGTATATGCAAGGCTCCTCTTCGTTCTTAACGAAGCCATACGTTTTGATTATTCTATCAAATCGTATGTTCCAGCTTTGAGATGCCTACTTTAGTCCATAAATGGATCTCTGAAGCCTGCATACCTTAGACTCATCTATGAATGTGAATCCTTTAGGCTATATCATATACACCTTCTCATCTAGCTCTCCATTTAGAAAAGCTATTTTTATATCCATCTGCTAGATTTCATAGTCCAGATGGACAGCAATGGCAAGCATAATCTGAATGGATTTGAGCATTGCTATAGGAGAGAACGTCTCATCATAGTCAATACTATAATATTTACGATATCCCTTAGCAACCAGACAGCCTTTATAGATCTCTATCTTTCCGTCTGTGCCGCTTTTACTTTTGAAGACCCACTTACACCCTATGGATTTTATCCCTTCGGATGGATCAACCAATGTCCATACATCATTGACTTTCATGGATTTCATTTCAAATTTCATGGCCTCAAGCCATTTCTCAGAGTTGGATCTCTGCATTGCATCCATATAGGTGATCAGGTCCTGATCGTTCTCATTGAGTTCAATAGGATCCCTGTCCCAAACCAAGAAATCGTAGTATCTGTCTGATTGATGTGGTACTCTACCAGATCGTCTTGAGGGTGCATCTACAATGGGTTCTGGGTCTGATCTAATCAGATCCAGCTCAAATTTAATAATTTATCTCTATTCTTCCACCTTTCATACTTCATCAAGTTCGACCTTAGAGGTATTAGTTCCTTCACCAAGAAACTCCTTTTCTAAAAAGACTGCCTTAAGGTTGACAAATACTTTTTGCTCATCAGCAAGGTAGAAGTAATATCCTTTAGTTTCTTTTGGGTAACCTACAAAACTACACTTATCAGACCTAGGTCCAAGCTTGTCTATCATCAAATATTTGACATAAGCTGGATACCCCCAAACCCTAAGTTGTGAGAGCACTGGCTTACATCTTGTCTATATCTCATATGATATTTTATTAATAGATTTACTTGAAACCCTATTTAGAATGTAATAAGCTGACTTGAGCGCATATCTCCATAGAAAGATCGGCAAACCAATAAATCCCATCATCGATCGAACCATGTCCAATAGGATCCGATTCCTCCTTTTAGACACACCATTATGTTGTGGTGTTCTAGGAGAAGTTCATTGAAAGAGAATCCCATTCTCCCCAAGATATGTGAGAAATTCATTAGAAAGGTACTCACCTCCTTGATCAGATCAAAGAGTTTTTATACTCTTTTTAATTTACTTCTCTATCTCATTTCGAAATAGTTTGAATATTTCAAATGACTCTGACTTATGCTTCATTAAATAGACATACCCATACCTAGATAGGTCGTCTATGAAGGTTATGAAGTAGAAGTATCCACCTCTGGCACTTGAACTCATGGGTCCACATACATTTGAATGTACTAAACTCTAGAGTTCAGTGGCTTGTTCATCTTTTTCAATAAAAGATGACTTGGTCATCTTACCAAGAAGATAGGACTCATAGGTCGAAAGTGATTCACAATCACTAATCTCAAGAATTCTTTCTTGAGCTAACTTATTTTTTTTGTTCTTGTTAATATGACCCAGCCTACAGTGCCAAGGGTAGACTTCGGATACATCACTAATTCTAGGGCGTTTATCGGAGGATTGAACCATGTTAACAGGCATAGTTAATAAATAAATATCGTTATTCAATTATCCAATAAAAATTATAACATCATTGATAATGACATTATAAATTTTTTTTTTTATTGATATTTCAAAATCATTTATGGCCAAAAGGCCTATAGAAATGACATTCAATAAGAAAGTTGGACAAAAATGACATTCATTAAGAATAACTTTATTTGAATTGATTACAATGTTCATGATTCCTAAAGCTAGAATTAAAACTTGTCTTCCAACTCCAACGTTCAGGAACATCTCGCTTTGATCAAATCTCTTACTGACCTACAAGCCCTACATAGAATTACAAATTTAATAAGAGCTTCCAGTATCTAATACCCATGCAGTAGAATCAAATAAGAAAAATTGCAAGATGTTATCATATAATTATCTTGTCCAGCAACCACTTGCTTCTTTCTTGGCCTATTTGGGTCTAGGGAGGCAATGTATAGAGGACAATTTCTTTTTCAGTGTCCCTGCTTCTTGCAAAAGAAGTACTCCACCTGGCTCTAGTCGGGCTTGCACTTCTTGGTCTGATCCTGTGCAGTCGTCCCAGCATGCGGTTGCACCTTCTTGTTTTTCTTCTTCTTGTTCTTTTTTCCTTTCTTAAAAGGTAGACGACCAGAAGAAGACCCTTTCATTGCATTCACCATTTTCTTATGGAGTTAGTGATCCTTCTCAAAGTTCTACAGCAACCCCAACAAGCCATGATAGTTGACTGCAGGCTTTGACATTCTAAAATAAGTTAGAAAAGGAAGGAAGGACTTGGCAAGAAATTAAGGATTGCATCCTTACCAAGCTGCTCGTGCAGGAAAAAGCCCAGCTTGCAAAGGCGATCAATCATCTCGATCATATGCAATATATGATCGATGACTAAGATCCCATCCTTCATCCGAGCATTGAAAATGGCACAACTTATTTTGTGCCTTTCAACATCGTCAGATGTGCCAAAGGAGTTGTTCAATATTTGAAGCATCTCCTATGGTTGGGCATTTTTGAACCTGTGGTTGAACTCGTCATTCATTATCGCCAGCATTATGCATCGAACGATGGTGCGGTTGTTGAGCCACTTTTGATAAGTGTCTCGTACCGCTCCTCTGGCATTTGAAGCTGGATCCTCAGGTGCTGGATCCATTACTATATAAAGGATCCGCTCATACTCCAGGATGATTTTCAACTTACGATACCAGCTATCTAAGTTGGGTCTCATTAGTTTGTCATTATCTAATAACGATCGGAGTGATAGGTTAGTAGCCATTTCTACACACAAAAGAAAAACCAAACCAAATTAGTATATGAATCAATTATCCTAAAGACTTGGACTTTAGTCTAAAGGTTCTTCTACTATTTTATACGAAATTGATAGCCTCTACCTCCAATTTGAGGAATTACTTTAATTCTTTAGTGGATATTAGAATCCACATAGACTACACACGAGCCCAACTTTGGTTGGTCAACCCATGTGCACCTATGAGTAGGTTTAAAATAAATTATTTCTTTAAATAATTTCTAATAATATCAATTTTGCCATGCAGGAAAAAGCCCAACTTGCTAAGGCGCTCAATCATCTCGATCATATGCAATACATGATCGATGACTAAGATCCCATCCTTCATCCGAGCATTGAAAATGGCACAACTTATTTTGTGCCTTTCAACATCGTCAGGTATGCCAAAGAAGTCGTTCAATATTTGAAGCATCTCTTGTGGCTGGGCATTTTCGAACCTACGGTTGAACTCGTCATTCATTATCATCAGCATTATGCATCGAACGATGGTGCAGTCGTTGAGCCACTTCTAGTAAGTATCTCATACCGCTCTTCTAACATTCGGAGCTGGCTCCTCAAGTGCTGGATCCATTACTACATAAAAGATCCGCTCATACTTCAAGATGATTTTCAACTTATAATACCAGCTATCGAAGTTGGGTCCCATTAGTTTGTCATTATCTAATAATGATCGGAGTGACAGGTTAGTAGCCATTTCTGCACACAAAAGAAAAATCAAACCTAATTAGTATATGAATCAATTATCCTAAAGACTTGGACTTTAGTCTAAAGGTTCTTCTACTATTTTATACGAAATTGATAGCCTCTACCTTCAATTCGAGGAATTACTTTAATTCTTTAGTGGGTATTAGAATCCACATAGACTACACACGAGCCTAACTTTGATTGGTCAACCCATGTGCACCATGGGTAGGTTCAAAATTAATTATTTCTCTCAATAATTTCTTGTAATATCAATTTTTTCTCGGATACCTAATCAGTAGGCTTTGGCCTCTACTAAAAAGATTCGGTTAGGTCCAACTATTAACATGACTATATTTAGTCTTATCTAACTAATAAATGATTAGGCCCAACTTTGGTTGGCCAACCTAACCACCATCAGAAAGACTTAACAAAATCATCATTTTATGAACGATAATTTTGTTAATCAATAAGCACCAGGCCTTTGGGCCTCTAGTGATTATTAAATTAATGAACCCATTATTACTCAACTTAATGAGAGGCTATGATATGGTTATCTATATAACTATTTTATTTTTAAGAATCTAATAATTTTAGAAGATTAAGTTAATTTATTTAAAAAAAAGTAAGCAATTGATCCTTCACTGACTTCACCAATCATAAAAAAGACATAAGTGGCTAAGCACCTAAATCAGTCAACTGATCTAATTGACATGTGACCGAATATCAAGTGATCTAATCAAAACCTAATACCAGTGGCTAGGTAAGTGAGACCGGTGGAAGGAATATGCCATTAACTCGTACAAGAACGCATTCAGGTCGAGTAGCTTCCAATTAAAAACCAGTCGGTCGTCTATGCCAAACTTACCTTAGACACCATGTTATTAGTTTTAATTTGTCACCTAGTAATTGGATCGACCCGAGCATGAATCGTATTTATCTGTTAAAACATGGACTTGACAACTAATATTGAATTGATCTAGGTCTTGACCAATCAAATTAATATTTAATTGGATTTGATCAACTACTCTAATTAGTCCATTCTTTAACTAACCTTAGGTCTAACCCAATTTATGGACCTAATTTATCTAATCCAATAACCCACAAATTTATGATTAATGACTTAGTGTCTTAATTCATAATTCTAGAAACTAAATTATTTTACTTAATTTTAATTAAGTTTATGGGCTGAGGGTTAGGATTTGGTATTTCAAAAATATTTTTCAAAGAAAATATTTTTATAACTTAGTATTATTCACCAATTGGGTCGACTCACTTTAAAATTGGAATCAACTTAATTCACAAACAATACTAGTTGTAGGGTTTAATTTGAAACTATATATACTACATAATACTAAATTATTGATCAAACTTTAGATCCTATCTAAATATGCATTCATGATTAAAAATTAGATTAAAGCCTAATTTAATTAGATCATAAAAATATTAGATCAAATCTAAGATTTTATGATTAACTAATTAGATCATCAACATACCAGGATAATCTTTTCACTATTGGGGGTAAACCCTACAGCAGGTCCATGCAATCTTGATTTTAATTTTTAGATCTAATTAATTAAATTATTAGATTAATATTTAGATTAAATCTATATTATTAATCTAAAATGCAAGCATATCATGTTTAGCGAACCATCGCTCTGATACCATTTGAAGGAAATAGTGCAGGATTTGCAGTGCTACTTTTAAATTTTTTTTTAAAAATAACAAAAATTATAGTAAAAATTAATTAATTACTAATCATATTAGATTAATAAATTCTACATGAAAGGATCTAAACATAATATGCATGCATTTATATAGATTTGAAAAGAAAAACTATGCAGTAAACAGTTTACTACATCTGCGTGTTCAGAACATAATACCTTGCATGGATAGTCGATCATCATGATTTGATCATCATCTAGGAGATCCGCTGGTCATGACATAGCCACATAAATATCTGGCCTCCACGGATCATCCATATGAGGCTCCTAATCCTGATCAGCTCCTTCCGAGTGCTAGCTCGATGAAGAATGCTCCTGACGGCTAGATCTGATCAAACAATTTTGATCTCCCTCCACCATAACTTTGGATTCTCTAGATCAGTAGCAAAGGTAGAAGAGAGGATGAGGAAGCACTCCACAAAATTTTATAAAGATCTGATACTCAAATCTTACAAAAACAAAATAGGAACCCTAGATCATGAACTAGGGCTGCGCAGCACCCAAACCCTAGCGCCAAGTTTGTTCCCTCAACTTTTCTTCTCAAATTTTTTTCTTATTTTTTTTAGACTATGGAAAGGCTCACATACCAGAGGAGAGGAGTCTCAAAAAAAATTTCACCCAAACAAAATTCCAGGAATTTTATAGAGGGCACACAAGAGAAGGTGGCGTGGAGAAAAGGTAAGATAAGGGAGTTATTTCATTCAAATTCAAACTCTATTTGAATTTGAATGGCAACTAATCTTACCTTATCTCTCTAGGACGTGGAAAGGAAGGGCATAAGCCCTCTTTGTGTGAGAAAACATTCATGAGAAATCTTTTCTCGTGGAGAATAGAATGGCGCTAACAAGGATGATGTGGCACATGTCAAGACTAGGTCAAACCAATCTTAAAACCTCTAGTCCAATTGAACCAACCCAATCCAAATTGGTTAGGCCCAATTAGACCAGCTCATTTATTCTTAGTTAAATTCTAATTAAATTAGAAATTAATTAAGTCCAACTCCTGATCAAATCAGGGATCATACTTCCTCGGCGATTAGGTCATCTCATAACCTAATCGTGTCATACCCAACTGAATCTAATTCAATTGAACTTGATCCAAAAATAATTACTCAATCAAATTAAGTTAATTAATGATCAAATCACTAATGAAACCTCTCATAAATTTAGTGTCCAAATTCAGTGGGTGTTCGGACAACAGAGTCCCATCAAAATGAAACTCTTGATCGAAGAGTCCCAAACCAGTGGAACTCTTGATCCCGATATCCAAAACAAGTGGAACTCATGATTGTAGAGTCATAATCCTCAATCATAGAGTCCCAGATAAGTAGGATATAGAGTCTCAGAGTAGTTTGACTCTTGACCATAGACTCCTAAACATTGTGACTCAATACTTTAGCTAGGAGCCTCTTTTCCTTCTACCTAGCTCCACGAAAACAACGTTCGACTTGCATGTGTTAAGCATATAGCTAGTGTTCCTTCTGAGCCAGGATCAAACTTAGATTTGGATTATGATTGGGCCCTACAGTGGTAGAACCTGATGAACCAGGCCTACTATGGAACATTGATTCTCTCCTAACCACTCTATTCTATCTATATTATTAGAACACCAACCCAATAAAGAATGGTCTAAACTATCAGAATCGTCGGTTCCCCATGAGCTTCCAAATTCCTAGCGTCCGCCTTTCTATAGCAGGCGCTTTCGTCAAGCGGGGAAGAAGGGATGTCATAATTGGTTGAATAAGACAAAAAGACCTGCTGAATCCGAATCAGGTATTTACTCTAAAGGTTCAATGGTCTTATCGATATGAGTATCATAAGTATGGGAGATTTATCAACAGATGGAGTTTTTAGATTCCGGGACGCCGAGAAAGAAATTGATAGAAAGAAGGATTGAAATGATTCCAAGAGACTACTTTCAACCATTGAGTCATCCATCGGCGGATCATTGTCCGTTCGAGAATTTCAACCTCACCATCAACCAAAAGGTCAGACGGTGGAAGTCTAAGCTCCTTAGGCTTTAAGTACTCCCTAATAAAGAAGAGGAGATCGCCTCGGAGATAGGGGTTGATAGGGTAACCTCTACCTAACCACAACTCCAAAGGCATACCATCATTCGATATAGGTGGCTTTTGGCTCATCACACGGATCCTCTCCCAGGACCGTGAGAGGGTTGAATGAGACCTTCCGGTGACTCGGTATCCGCCTCCACCTAACCTAACAAGTGTAGAGAATCTCTTCACTTGTTACTTTTGGTTAAAGGCACAAAGGCCCCAAGGGTGGTGCGTCAACATTGCCGCACGAAGAGACACAGGTTAAAAATCCTTGTGCCCACCATGGACCATGAAACGCTTGGCGAACTCGAGACAACCCCTCTTAGAAGTCAAACTTTTCTGAGTGGATATTGTCACACCCAGTTTGTCTAACAACTGCGAGTATGCCTGAGCCACCTTACCTTCTGTTATGACTATGTCGTCGCCCAGAATGGCATAGTTGCGGAACGGCTCTTTCTGGTCAGGATAAACCTTATCTGCGGCAAGCCACACCAAGAAATGGTGTGATAGAGCAAATAGGGGCCAAGAGGCGTAATACCCTAACGGCCGTCCAGTTAAGAAGCAAACAGTACTCTCTTTAGCAACCCATGGTCGGGTCACTGCGAAAGTGTTAAAACTAAGTGCTCCTTGAACAACATAAGACGCTAAGGTAGGTCCGAAAAGGACCGCCATAATGCCTTTACATGAACGGAAGAGGCCACCTATCGGTTGCACTCTTCAAATCCAGCGAATAACCTTCCTTAAAACCAACAAGCCTATCTAAAGGCGCTGTTTGATTAAAGGTTCCATCCATAGGGATCCGGCGTAAGACCGCCATCAACCACTTATGATATGGATACAGCAATCGCTGTTTAATGTAGTTGCCTATGGCAAACACTCTCCTTTTCCCTGCTCCTTCTATCACCATGGCCAACCGACCAAAGAAACCTGTGTAGTCGAGTTGGGAAAAGGTTGGTCATTTAGGACCTACCCATTTCTCAAACCACTCCATGTCCTTATGATAGGTCTCGGTCTTTGTAGGATCGAGAGCAAAACGGATGCGCTCCCGCCACAAACCACCAGATGAGAAGAATGCCCCATGTGCATGCTCTAATTGAAGCATGGTTCCAAAGGCGGCCAACTCGTACGTGAGTGCGAGAAAGCCAGATTTAACCGCTTTGTTCCAATAATGTGGATACAACGCGTCCTTCGGTATTTTGATGTTGGGGACCGCCTTCCAGGTTGGTTCCCACGAAATACCCTGATACAAAGGGATCGTGGAAATCCACGGTAGATACCGATTAATGAGAGCGCGTGACCTAGTTTTCACCAAGTCACATACTTCCATAATCGTATCCAGATCTTTTGGTAGCGACACTATCGATTCAAAGTCCTTCCTTTTAAAAGGCCTAGCCAATTGTATGGTTTTGGCCAAGGAGAACCAAGAAAGGTAGAGTTGCACTAATTGATCTGCCCGATCATCCTTTCGAATTATTAGCTTTCTATGGAACGCAGGAATGATCTTTGGGTACCCGGACCTAGTGAGAGCTACAGGGACAGGAAGAAGATCTGGTTGATAGTCACCAGCGTAAGCTTTAGCAAGCGATAAACCGCATTGCTTTAGATAAAGCGCTGTGAATAACAATCCAGACTTTCTAGTCAACCTGTAGACCTGCTTTGCAAATAGGTATGCAGCGATGCACCTCTCCTTAGTGAAACCGTCGAACACGACCAGGGTAGCTTTGTTAAGCATACCAATGATCGTGTCAGGACCTTCAAAGATCCTGCGCCATAAAGGCGTCACCAGGCGCAGCAGAAATTTTTGAATATCGGGATTGGCGGATTTTTTTCATGGAAATAAGCCTCAACTCAACACGACTAGTTAATTCAAATTATAGTCTAAGGCGGATTTCTTCAAATTGTTGTAGTGTAGTATTGTGGTTTTTCAGTAAAGACCCCGACGTATAAATATTCACAGCCCGGCTCACACGGGCGGACAATATTCACCCAGAGCCCCGTTGCGACCGCAATGCTGTTCTTGAAGGACCTCGGGGCCTTACCTTAGAACAAAAAAAGGGAATAGAAGTTAGGAAGACTACTGACGTAGGGCGGCCGGTGAGCTCAACCTCGAACCATCGTTATTAGTTCCTATTCCCTCCCTGCACGAACCTCGGTCCAATCAAAGCTTTTGTTCGGAATTGGGGGCTAGGGCCGGTTAGAACTCCCATTTCCCGATCGGAGGTTTGAGCTGCTATGGCAAGCTTTTTTTTTCGAATAGTGGGTATGGGGAACCCACCGTACCAACACGATTGGCTGGTGTTGCTGATACCGAACCCGTTATAACCCCGATTGGAAGGGCAGGCTAGTCTTCATATGGCTCTGGGGATGCGAGGCTTGATCCTACCATTGAAAGTTAGTATCCCGTATTCGACGACGGAGAAAGAGCATTAGTTGCAGTTTTCACCCCACCTTAACGACCAAGGGATGAAATCTTTCTCCGAGCAGGGAGGCGTCACCCGAGGCCGATTCCAGTGGATCACTATAGAATCTTCTAGAAGCAAGCTACGCTACCTTCTGGCTAGCTCGTGCAATCTTAGAGAAATTCCTTCGCGCTTAGCTTAGTAAGCTAGCTTGGTAAGCTAAGCAAGCCTGGTTCTCCGGGCACTATGGTAGGACGTGGATCGATCATGACGAGAATGGACTTCTCCGTAATGTAATGGTTTAGAAGAGTCACGGTCCAGTTCCCCGCCGGGCTTTTTCCCTTCTCGACTAGACGAAGGAGATATGAATTCCATTCAGGCAGGTGAGGAAGGGCGGCTTGGCTTGACCGTGTGTTCTCTCCTGGTCGGGTCGGAGGCGAAGACTGGCTAAGTTCATCATTCAGTGGTGAGGTGTTCATAGAAAGCAAGGCGTCGCCCAACGAGTGGCGGATTTGGAGTCTCGCTTGGATGCTGGGGAGATCCATAGATCTGGATAGAGTCTGTCTCGCTCAGTAAAGAAGAGTACGCGCGCTACGGCTTACGCAGTGAATCGGATCTTCGGGCAACCAACCCAACCCGGCACATCCAATTCCGATCAACAACTTGGAGGTATGGCTGAGTGGCTTAAGGCATTGGTTTGCTAAATCGACATACAAGAAGATTGTATCATGGGTTCGAATCCCATTTCCTCCGGCACGGAAGTGGAACGGGCGGGCGAAATTACGTGAGAGAAAGAACCTCTTCTTGATGGAGTCCCCCGGAGGACAGAATAGCACTACTTAGTGACTAGGAGCGGAGCGCCTCTTTCTTGTTCTTGGTGGCGTCTATAGCGAAGAACACCTGACCGAACGAGGGCCGTCCAGTCCCTGGCCGGCCCTCGGTTCTTGAGCAAGCTCCTCCACTGCTGGTAGGGCGCTCATAGATGAAGAAAAGAGACTTTAGGAAAGTGGTTCAGGTAGCTCAGCAGGTTAGAGCAAAGGACTGAAAATCCTTGTGTCAGTGGTTCGAATCCACTTCTAAGCGGGCTTTTGGTCCAAAGGACACGTAGCCGAGAGCGAGCCGGATGAAGGAAGAAATGAAAGTGAATGAAAGAGGCTTGGAGGCAGATTTCCAAAAAGCGGTGGTTCTCGCGTCCCTGTGCCCAAAGCGGGGTGGGCGAGTTCGGTTCGAGTGTTTATCGATCGGGTGGATCTATATGTTCCGGGGGGGAGACGAGGTGTAGCGCAGTCTGGTCAGCGCATCTGTTTTGGGTACAGAGGGCCATAGGTTCGAATCCTGTCACCTTGATGTTCTGTTCAGTCAGCTAATACAAATGAATATCAATCGACTGTGAACTAAGTACGTACACCTGACTAGCCTAAAAAGTCTTTTCTCGTTGCTAATCAATCAATCATTCATTGACTGGTAGTCAAATAGGCAACCCGGGACTCAACCAAACCAACCGTAACAAGTAACGAGAAATGATGTTCAGCTAACGAAACTCGAACAAGAAATGAAAGACTTTTCTTAAGGGGCTTGCTTAAGCCCATAGGCCTGTGCGTGAGGAAATGCTTGGAGGCGGGATAAGATGACGGAAAGACTCAGAAAAGTTGCCGATGACCGATTCCGTCATTGATGCGAAGCCTGGCCTGGTCGGGAAGAGATTCTAAATAAAGAATATGCGCACCGAGAATAGATATCTATGTTAGCTAGCAGGGGCGGGATTTCACTCTCTCTCCGGACAATCTCATTTTTTTTGGGAAATATGGATCCTTGAAAGGACTTTATTCTATAATTGGATGAAGGACTGGTTAAGGTATGTCCATTGGTACCACACGGTCGTCCTAGACACAGACCCGAAACTTCAGGATCTGTTCGAGGTACCGGTTGTTATGAGGGACTGGAAGAAGCGTCCTGAGGAGAGTATTCTCTTTAGGTACGGTTTCCTTTGGGAACTCTACGACTTGGTCCGAAGGAAAGGGTTTGGGGACGCCCTTGAGTACGTGGGAAGTTGACTCTGGAAGTGCTACAATTGACATTACCTCCTTTGCCCATGAGCTAGGCAAGCATGAATATCGATCTATACGATACCTAATGCCATATCATATAGATGAAGTACAATAAATGAACATTCATCGACAGAGGAGTCACATGCGATACCATATCGATACCACCTGCTCGCCATATTTTTCTCTTTTAAAAAGAGAGAACATATCTTTCTTTCTATACGTTCGTTAACAAGTGATGGCTTCCGTTAGGATGCGGAGTGTAGCGCTAAGCATTAGGTGAAACGAGTAGTTCACCAGAACCAGAACCCGAGTCCACGACCTACGGAGAAGTTTTTGGCCTAAATTGACATAGACCTCTCTTTCCTTTCCACTGGTTCTTGAAAGCTATCAATCCCCGCTTCTCCCATTTTTTTTATCCCTCTCGCATCGGTTCTGCATCAGATGATGAGCCCATGCGACAATTTTATCTTTTTTTTATTGGCGCCCGATAGGTAGGCTATTAGATTGAGTCGAAAGCCTACCAACGCATAAGGGTTCCGATTCGAGCGAGAGCCCGAACGGGGGAGGCGAGAACATCTTGATCGAAAGCTCCACTGTTCTGAATAGTGAGAAAGACTTTTAAAAATTCGATCAAATCGATCGAGAATATCATCATCTGTTAGGTGGGCCAACCGACCGACCGAGTTGGGCTGGGCGTCCATGTCACAGAACTTTCTCTAGCCAAGAATCCCATTTTTGATCGAATCGGGGCGGATCCAATTCATTGGCAAATTAAAAATCTACCGTTTTAACACTCAGAAAAAAAACCTAGAAAAGAGGAAGAGTCACTAAGACAAGAGCTAGGTAAGCAAGCAAGAAGGAGAGGCTAGAAAAGGCGAGGCAAGGGGCTCTCCATCTCTAGGAAGATTGTGTCCAGGATCTGGTAATCTAAGCCTTGCTTCTTCTGGTCGGCTCGTATTAGCCTGTGCTTTATTACAGGTAGTCATTCCCCCCGTTCCTTTAGTCTTTTCAACGGTACTTGAATCTTAAGTCGCGGTCATGTCTCGCCCCCCCAGTATAGTGACCGGTTCCATGTTTTCCCCGAATTTCATCAGTTCCAGGCTCAAGTGCCTGTTCATCCATCTTCATTCCAAAGGCGAACATCTCCATTGAGTGACTGTAACTGCTATGGTTTACAGTCAATAGTTCTTAACCAACCCTTTCTCGCCGAGCTTTATAAATTTAAGAGAGATACGGGAGTAAGGCCGACCTATCCTCTAGTTAAAGAGTGCAGTGCAGAAGGACTTCTACTACCTCTTCCGAAGACAGCAAGCAAGCATAGGGGCTTCGGGTGAAAGGACTTTCTGAGTGAAAAGGATAAGGGCATCGGGGGAAGAAATGAATAAGGGGTAAGGTGCTCATATTCTTCCTTTATGTGCTTCCCAGCGAATCAAATTTTAGGAAGATTCAGTTTACTTCCAAAATCACTCTCTTCAAGCTCTTGCCTAAGAGCGAGGACTTAGATCAGAAGAGAGGTAGCGAAGTGAGTTTAGGTATTTCTTCAAGCCAGTTCCAGAGTGGAAAGGGGTAGCTCAGTAGAATATGCCAGAAAGCAAAGAGGGGATGGAGAGTCAAGCAAGCTAGAAAGCAATCGAAGAGATGAGCCTTAGAAGCATGCGAAGGGATAGGTCTGGAATAAGTCTTGTAATTTTTTGAATCAAATAATAGATGGAGGCCATCCATCCTTCCAATCTCATCTATCTTTTCTTCCATGAGAGAGATCTTTGATGCAATTTGGGATTGCTTGGAAAGGCCATTAAATGGCCTAGAGAAGGCACCTATCCAACCAGCATCTAACAAAATTTTTGTGATTAGATCAATAAATGATCTAAATCGATCCCACCTACCAATGACTTTCTGTCGCAATTAAAACGTATTTAGTAGGAAAACAATAGTTTTAAAAAGGGCAACTTTTATTATGTCACCCAGTTGTCTAAAATCTAAATGGCAACTAATACACTCAGGTTTGAAATATAGCTACATATTACAATGAACAAATGGCACTTCATTGTTACGTACTCCAATTTCAGGAAATTAAAAATGGCTATGAATATAATAATAAAAAAAGGACTTGCTTGAACATGAACCATGTAAGTATTATTCTATTCGGAAATTTAAACACTGAACCAAATAGAACAAGAAAAGAACGACCAAAACGCCAGACTAAGCAAATTCATCACCAGGCATTTCATACTAAATGATATTTTTTACACAAAAAATGCTAAAAATATCAATAAAACAACACGATTTAAGCACAAAATCTACGGGAGAGGGGGGGGGGGTAGCCATAGAGCCAATATTAGTGGAGAGGGAGGAAGAGGGCTTATCATCGATATGAGCATAAGGAGATGGAAGTCGGTCTCGCGGCCGCGGTGCATCATTCTCCACCGGATTTATCCACTTGGGAATCCTTTGGATCGGAGATAAAGCCTACGAATTTTCTCCTCCTCTTCAGACCCTGGAGCCCTACGAGGGCTTGCCCTCGTCTTTCGCCTCCCCTTGGCAGCTGATCGGCATGGAAAAGGGAACAGCCATGGAGAGCGCAATCCCTCGTAGACTCCAGTTTAGGAAGAGCGGCGTCCCATGGATTTCGAGAGGAGAACGAGGGAAGGAGGGTGAGGACCCCGTTCCCCTGCTGAACACAAGGAATTTAAGAAACAGAGGAAAAGTTACACGTAGCTCCCTATATAATGTGTATTATATAAAGGTTATAAAGTACGAAAGTTTTTTAGTGACGGGCAGTTCTATTGCATCGAAGGCAAAATTACGATGGCCTCAATTATTACTTACTTGTTTTAGTAAAAAAATGGCCATATTTAATCCATGTACTCAAAGTCTAACCTAAAACGTCACGTATGTTAAAGACAGAAATTGGTGTAGAAGCCACCGAGGTCGTTTTTTTATAGATAAAAAAATTTATTTCTAAAAATCTATATTTTTAAATAATATTTTTTAATAATATTTAAATAAAAATATTATTTATATTTTTTTTTATATATGAAAAAATTATTTTAAAATGTTATCTATATTTTTATATATTATTTTTCTGGATAAGTTGTTTAAAATTTATTTCTATTTTGCATAATTGTTGTGTGTGTTTGTAGGATATAAATAGTGGATGATTGAGATTATTAAGCATCAAATAATAGAGATATTAAAATAAGGATGGAGCATTTAGGTATAATTAAATATCTATTTATTGGTTTGATGGAAAAATAATTGAAGCAAATTCCTAAATGGATTAAAATTTTTCATGCAATTTTCAGATAAATACTATCCATGAAAATTTTTTTTTCATATTAAAATAAATTAAGAATATGAATAATTGATTATAAAAAAGTAGATTAATTTTCTTTATAATATTATCCATAAAAAATGGGTCCTTAGTATTACTAGATATATGCCTATATATTGGCAAACAAATCATAATTAGATGACACTAAATTTGTTAGTTATTTGCAAGCCATCAGGTTTATATCGCGAGCCTACCAAGTGCAAACGAGCCTGCTTACAGGTACTAAACTTGATTTGGATCCAACTTGGCTCAAGTTGCGCTACGATCGAGCTCGAGTAGCAAGATGCTTAACTCAAAACTCATGAGCTTATTTAAATTGTATATATATTTATAATAATATTATTTTTATTTAATATATATATTATAAGTAGATGAAGGTTTAATTTTAGTTCGATATAAAGCTCGAATATGACTTGATTGATTATTTTGAAGTCGACTTAAATATTATCTTTTTTCATTGAGCGAGCTCGAGTTTAAGATACTAAAAATCAATCGATTTTGAGATGGATTTGGGCTAAATGTTTTGAATTGAATCGAGCTTAGTCTCTAACTGCTCGACTCAATGCATCTTAGCCAATACATTGTTTTGTCAATCCATTATTGTAAGAGTGAAAATTCAATAATTATTGGACAGGTTTATAGATAGAAATCCAATCTTACGAATATATTTCCGCAGTTTATTGCTATGTTTAGCTTGTTTTGTGAAAACATCATTCAATAGGAGCGGGAACAGCTATTGAATAGATTATAAATTATGGGTAAGGTGGTAAGGTGATGGAAATTCACCAAATGCGAACAAGGTAGCTCTAGCTCAGCGTGACATGAGGGCCGGTCTTTGATCATCCACGAAGTTGTAGATCAGAGTCTTTTTATTTGGAACAAGTCCATTTGGTAATACCATAGGATTGAACCGAAAATTTTAATGAAATTTATGGATTAGACTAATCCATTTAAGCATGATGCTATGATCAACAAAACTCCACTCCATCTAAATCCTATGAGAAACAAAAATTTCTTCCCGTGGTCCAGAGAGAGTATCTAGCAGGCTGAGTCTGAAAAAACTCTTAGAAAGTGTAAGTTTAGATGGGCAACGGATCTAATTCCTATAGAATTTTCAACTCGATCCTATAAAAATATCCAATAGACCTGGAAAGATGAGATTAGATAAAGACTACGAGCGGAAATAAAAAAGAGGAAAAAAATGAACAAGAACAAAAATTAAAAAAATAATGGAAAGAGCGTCTGGTAGTTCTTTTATCCACAACAAGAAATTGTATATATTCAGATCTGAATATTAAAAGTGGATCAAAATAACAAGATAGTGGTAGGAATCTACTATTTCTTAAGCCAGTTTGTCTTTATTGTGAAATTTTTCTTCAAACTATAAATGCACACAATGTTGCTGCATTATCAATTCAACCTACTAATTTCTTCAAATGTTAAGTTAATATTTGGTGAAATCGAGTTTCGTGTGCTATGCACGAATAAACTTTTCTCAATCATAAGTTTCAAAATCACTCTCATATACCAAAGTGTCCAACTTGACCACGTGCATCAATCAACAACATTTGAGTCACTGCGTAAGTATCTATCTTGCATTGACTTGTTTCCTTTAGATCACTTATTACTTGATTAATTTACAATTAATGGTGACTAAGCTAGATCATCCACTTTGTAATAGGGACCAGGGAGAACCCGAACTCAGATAAGTGTTCTAAGTTTTCAAACTACGTTTAAGAATAATTTATCTGCTCAAAGAAAATCCATGTGTCATATATTGTGAATAGAATTCAAGGGTCCTATTTGTTGAGTTATGCTCTTCCTTTTGCTTAAATATCTTTCATTAAATTGAATGTCTTTTCCACAATCGTTACCATCAGTATCTCCTAAATTCTTGACTCATGACTATGATGATAAAGGCTATGCCTTTGCATGAAGGACAAGATTTGATAATGTTGTCGCATGCAGACATCCATTTTTTAATGGCTATTGAACCTAAATATATGGAGACTTATATTTGCATTTATATATAATAGAAGGGAATCAGTCATCCTTCCTTTGATTCTTCTTTCTTTAATTCCTTTGCATAAGACCTTGCAACACCAAACACCAATGCAATGAAGAAAATGCCTTGAAACTTGTGCACTTTATATATATTATTTTGACATTTGGAGGGTCAATCCCTTTTCAAACTTATTCCCACCAACTCCCATCCCTTGAGGGTGCTTCGACCAATCCTCACCTCTTGCCCAAGTGGTCTTGAAATAAAAGTACTTATCTACATCAGCCCTTTGTAAGGAATAATAGAAAGGGGTGTAATTGACCAAAACCAAATTGCCATTTATCAAACAATGTTTTTATGTGCTTCCTCTTACAGGATGACAACCATATAATCCATGGGACATGGATACACATGCATCACACAAGACTCACTCTACTCTACCCTTAATATGTTGGATTGGGGTCATGTGGAAGAAA
>QRFJ01000361.1:798185-805558 GCA_006176705.1 Cocos nucifera | reverse complement strand
ACTTTATTTTTAGGCAGGTAGCTCTTTTCTTAAATTCAAGTTTCTTTGATTAGAATATATAATTACCAATTTTCAATGATAATTGAATCCTTAGTTGGCCTTATAATCAATACCTACTTTGCCTTGTTAGTGTGCATGTGCAATTAGAAGTGCTAATAGTCTTTTGATGACCTAAGTAGGCTGCTAAAATTCTGACCAACTAATCTACTTTTTTAACTCGTTACATTCATTAGTAGATACTTCTACCTTTTATCATTTGTCCAATCTATCTTGCTCAAGATTTTCTTCTTGACACATGGTTAAATTTTTTTTTTTTACCCCCTAACTTATTTTACTATCTCAATGAAGAAAGAAAAATAAAAGATACAATAAAGAACAGGAAGGAATACACCTGATTTGGCTTAGTCTGGTTCTTTGAAGCTTTGAAATTTTGTTTGAGCTCTCATTGATTTTTCTCTGTAAAATTAAAAATACACACCAAAGTAGTAAAAGAGCAACAATAAATTATTAAAAAATAGAAGAAAAAAAATGATCAAAACTAAAAAAAAAAGAATAACCTATCTAGTAGTTCTGATTTATAGTCTTCAGCTTGACTTTCTTTGAGTTCTGAGTTGAATCAATTCGGTGCCACTTCAATCAGAATACTTTCATGTTTGGTCGAGCCTTCTTTCAATTGGATATTGCTAGCTTTCATAGTCTCAAACCTATTTTCTACAGAATTCTTATATACTAAATTATCAATAATATCAATTAGAAAATAAGTTTGATTATCATCAGGATGTTTAGTATCTTTGAAAACATTAAAAATGACTTGTTCATCTTGAATTTTAAGAATTAATTTTTCTTATCAAACATCTATTAAAGCTCTTTCAGTAGCTAAAAAGGATCTCCCTAAGATAAGGGGTACATCATAATCTTCTTCCATATCAAGAATAATAAAATCAACAGGGAAAATAAATTTGTTTACCTTTACCAAGACATCCTCCACTATACCTCTTGGATATTTGATGGATCTATCAGCTAATTGAAGAGTAATAGTGGTAGGCTTCGATTCTCCTAGACCCAGCTTTCTGAAAATAGAAAAAAGCATGAGATTAATACTTGCTCCTAAATCAGATAAAACTTTATCAAAACTATAATCACCAATAATACAAGAAATAGTAAAACTTCTTAGATCTTTTAGCTTCTGTGATAATTTATTTTGAAGTATTGCTAAGCATTCTTCATTCAAATTTATTCTCTCATGCTCCTTCAATTTTTTATTATTTGTTAGAATTTCTTTAAGAAACTTGGCATACCTGAGCATTTGAGTAATAGCATCTACAAAAGGAATACTAATATACAAATTCTTTAATATTTTAAAAAAGTTAGAAAATTTCTTATCTGGATGTTGTATTTGTCTCTCTGAGAATGGTAGTGGAGGTACGTAGGGCTTCACATTTGGATTGGCAAACCGTATACCTGGATACCATCCATCTGCTGGTTGTTTTGGTGACTGATGAATTTTAGTTGATGGTTTCTTATTTATAGTTGGCTCTTCAGTCTCTTTCTTCTGATGTGGCTCTTTCAACTTTTTACCACTTTTTATGGTGATAGCATTGACTTGCTCCCTTGGATTGGTCTCCGTATTGCTGGGCAAAGATTTCTGAGGTCTCTCAGAGATTATCTTAGCCATTTGACTTATTTACATCTCCAAGTTTCGAATTGCTGCTGCTTGGTCCTGCCTAAGTTTGGCTTCCAAATTTTTTATAGTTGCTTCTTGGTTTTGCATAAATTTGACCATCAGCTCCTCCATGTTGGACTTCTTTTTAGGTACTTGGAACCCCTGGGGTGGTTGTTGTGCTACATTTTGATTGCTCCATGAGAAATTTGGGTGCTGCCTCCACCCTTGATTGTATGTGTTAGAGTAGGGATTGTTTTGTTGTGATCTAAAAAAATTATCAACATAATTAGCTGTATCAGTTACTTTAGCAAAAAAATTATCTGTCTGGCAATTGCTCGTATCGTGTCCTCCTCCACACAGGTCATAGGTGATGCTCTGAATATGCATAGCTGTTCTCTTCAAGTTGTTGACTTTGGCTCTAAGGGCTGCAATTTCAGCTAGTAAGGTTGGCACGCAATCTACTCTCTGCACAGCTGCTGGTCTTTTTGGCATCATGCATTCTATCTACCACTGATAGCTATTTGATGCCATCTCATCGATCAGATCTAAGGCTTCTTTCTTCATTTTTTGGTTAATGGTTCTCCTGCAGCATCAATCATAGAATGATTAGTAGGAGATAAATCATTATAGAAAGTTTGTACCTGAATCTATACGAGTAGTTGATGATGTGGACATCTCGTCAGTAGTTCCTTGAAATGCTCCTAAGCTTCATATAGTGTCTCCATGTCTATCTGCATAAAAGAAGTGATATCGTTGCGCATCTTAGCAGTCTTGAAAGGTGAAAAATACTTGGCTAAGAATTTTTGGGCTAGGATATCCTAAGTTGTGATAGAACCTGAAGGAAGAAAATGAAGCCAACTTTTAGCTTTATTCCGTAAAGAGAAAGAAAATAACCTTAATCTAATAGCATCATCCGACACCCCATTAATTTTAAAAGTATCATAAAGTTAAAAAAAGTTAGAAATATGGGCATTCGGATTATCATGCACGTGTCCACTGAATTGGATAGTTGATTGAATCATCTGGATCATCGTTGATTTTATTTTGAAGTTGTTTGCTCGCACAGGCGATCTTCTGATGCTCGAAGCTGCATCAGCTATAGATGATGTGATGTAATCATTTAATGGACGATGTACTGATCGAATAGCTTCATGCTGTCTCTCGGTCGTCATATCCAATCTTAGATTGATGTCGTTAGGATTTTCAGCTGCCATATTTCTTTCTTATTGTAGTCTTCTGATGATCCTTTCAATTTTTGGATCTAAAAATAGTAAGTTACTATATCCAGTACGTGTCATGCATTGAACAAATTTTTTAAAAATAAAATAAAAATAAAAATTAAAAATTAAATTCTAAAGTAAAGCTAAGATCAAAATTTTAATATTATTTTAGACACAATCCCTGGCAACGGTGCCAAAAACTTGATGCATGCTAATCTATAACTATGGTAAGTGCACCAATCGATCAAGTAATAAAGTAAATGAGTAGAGTATCGTCTCTAGAGGATCAAAAAATAAGTACTAAAAAGTTTTTTTTTATGCTTTATTTAGAAGATCGATTTATGAGAATAAGAAATTAAAGAACAAAATAAAGAAATAATTAAAAATTTTATGAAAATAGAGCGAGTGTAATTATTAAGATTTTAAACTTAAGAGCAATGGGTTACTAAGGCAATTGGTTCACCAACTCAGTCAATACAATATTCAGATTATTAGATCAATTTTATTTCATGTGACGGTGGAGTCTCCTAGTTTATTCACTACCCTTTGATCTAGGCATAGCAAAACTATCAATATTTATTAATTATCCTTTGGTCTAGGTGTAATTTAAATAAATATTAATGCATTAAGTTTTGTGAAATCCTCTAATTAAAATACGTTGCGTCCAAAGCGCACTAAAAGTTTTGCATGCATATAAATTATAATTTGATTCATAATACAAGGTATATAATCAAGAAGCAATAACATACATGTGCTTGGTCCGTATCATCTATGTTCATCAGATCAATTAGAAGATGGTTAGTAATCTAAAAGCATTAAGATCAGATTTATATACTCCTCATGAATAAAATTAAAATTAAAAATAAATCATACTGAATATTACATCAAAAGAGTGGCTACACCTTAGCCTTAGTAAAAAAAAAATTAATTCATGATAACAAGTTTAAAAATAATAAAATAAAATAAAAAGTATAAAAAAATTAGACTGTTTGATTGCTGAAATTGGTTGTCCATTGCTCTTGGTGTAGAAAACTTGATGAAGAAGAAGAGAAGCTCCTTGATCGATGTCCTGATTGTCGGAAGAAGAAAAGAAGAAAAAAAAATAAAAAATAAAAGCCCTTTCTCTTCTTTCTCCCTTAAAACTCTCTCTTTCTAAACTTTCTCTGAACTCTTTCTCTTCTCCTCTATTCTCAAGCTCTCTCTTAAAACTCTCTCCCCAAAACCCTCTATATTTTTTTCTCTCTGCCTCCCCTTTCGGCAACAGCAGGCAGCCCCCTTTTTATAGGCTAAGAGGTGGATTTTCGAAAGAAATCCTAACCAAATTGGGTTTAAAACTCTTAACATAAGTCAAATTAAAACCCTGGATAATTCTGGCCTTTAGATCAGCATCCAATGGATTAAAAATTGCTTAAAATTTTTTTAAAAAAATCCAATTCAAGTCCAAATTAACCTCAGCTATCGGATCTTCTTGATGATTAAATTTGGACCATCGGATCGCTTATAGGAGCCTTCAGATTCTTAGTTAAAATCGATAGCACATCTCCACCGTTGGATCTCGACTAGGAGTTGCATCTGTCGTTCGTCAGTGCACAAATTTTAGCCATTCGATCAAATCCCAGTGAAAGGCATCCATCGGATCAGGTAGAATTCTAAGATTGCCCTCTGTAGACCATGTGCGAGCCCGATGTTGCGTAGACCGCCGCTTTCTTCAGCCAATCGGAGCGCTCTTCTCCCTATGAAATCTCCAATATACCCTCTATAGTGGTCCACCATGTGCCGTGAAAAATGCTAACATTAGCTCGGCGTAAGCATGGCATCAATGGTTAGTCTGAGTGTGGTTGGGCCGGATGGTCTAGGCCGATTTTTCTGAATCAGTTTGAACCGGACCAACTCTCTCTTTTTTTTATTTTATTTTTTTTTGAAATTCAATTTCAGGCTCATTTGAAGTCCGTTTTACTTGAAATTTATTTCATCTGAATAAAAAAAATAAGATCTTTATATTGATGGCCTTCTTTTCTATATAAGATTGGTAAATTTCTTAAAAATAGATTAATTTATTTTATAATTAATACTTTAAGTATTTTAAAATAGGAAAACCCCTTCTCTAGAAATTTTTATCTCAGTTAGAATCATGTGGAGGAACTGAAAATGAGAAGAGCTTCCTCCCGGTTAGCTGGACTAAGGTGTGTGTACCTAAGGAGGAGGGGGCTCGGTGTGAGAAGGTTGGGAGACTGGAACCGTGCATCTTTGCTCAGACTGTTCTGGGAAATGGCCCGGGGAAGTAATGCTTTGTGGGCACAATTGCTTCGACAGAAATATCTTAAGAATCAGTCCATTTGGGAGGTTGAAGTTAACCCCACTTTTCTTCTTGGGTTTTGAGAAGTATCCTATCAGTTAGAGAGCTGGCTCATGGATGCATTAGACATCAAATAGGGGATGGAAAGGGCACTAAGCTGTGGACGGATCCTTGGTTACCAGAGGGAAGAGTAGTTTCTGTTTATGGAAGAGATCTGCTCTATTCTTTCTTTTTTAGAGGGTGATTGTAGAGTGGAGAAATTGAAAAACCAAAAAGGGAACACTTTGAGGTTGCCACCCCCAATTACTGTGGAAATAAAACATGCCTTGGACAACATCAAAGAGGTGGAATTACCGGCCGAAGGTACGGAAGATAAGGTGATATGGAATCAAACTCCTACAAGGGAGTATACATTGAAATCCGATTGGAATGCTATCAGAAAAACAATGCCTAGAGTTGGTTGGAACAAGCTGCTTTGGCATCGTCAGGTAATTCCTAGATATGCTTCTTGTGTTTGGAAAGAAAGTCCTTCACAGGAAACTATGCGGGACCCAAGAGTACCGCCGGCCTCAGAATTGGGGGGTAGAGATACTAGACGGCGTACAGCAGTCTTGTGTGTGCTCGTGCCACTCAATAGCAGTCAACAATATGCACGCAACAGAATAACAGAACCATCAAGCAATAGGAACAACCGAAGACTGCTGCTGTCAGGTAGAGAATAGGGGCGAGAGTGGGGAGTTCCTGAGGTAGACCAACGGATGACTGATGTTAGGTCAGTACTAGAGGAAAGGGGAGGTCTCCTCATATCCTAAAAATAGAAAAAAGTGTTGTATAGTATACATAGTAGGAGGGAGGGAAAAAAACTCCTATTGATTGAGGGTTTTGGAGGACATGATATGCTCCGCTCCTATCCCTGCTAGAGGCTGCAGGTCGAACTCTATACTAATTAAGCTTCTTCGGCCCAAGATGCAATCATTTGGACTCCATCCGAATATGGGAGTTTCACTCTTATACGGCTTGGCTCTGGAAAATTTTCTTGGGCAAAAAAAACATAAAAAAAAAAAGAAGAGCTTCTTGTTTCCAAGCGGAACTCGAATGGGCTGCTAGCAGATTTGTTGGAGATGGCAAGTTAACACCGTGGGGCCTTTCACTCGCTCTGGCACATTTTGGCGGAACGTAAACGTTATAGTAGAATCTTTGAGGTAAATTATGTTTAAAAAAAGAAAAATGGAAAAGAGGATTTGCGAAGATATGCAGATTAGAAGCTAGTATCTCCAGCTTTATGAGAAAGAAGACGAAGAATCGGCGAGCATCCTAGCCAAATGGGACTTGTGTCTCAATCCGATCAAAAAGAAACATATTGTGTTGACCACCGGGAAAGGAATGGATTAAGATTAAGACGGACGGTTCAATTAGCGAGCATGGGAAGGCTTGTGGAGGTTTAGCAAGAGACGACAAAGGGGATATATGCGCTCTCTCAAGCAGTTAAGAACAAGACCATACTCGAAGTCGAGCTCTTTTGCATCTTCCAAGGTATTCAAATAGCAGCTGAAAAGGAGTGTCAGAGGATTTGGATTGATTCGGATTCCCTAACGTAAGACATGGTCTACTCTCAAGATCCAAAAGTCCGCAGCTAAGGAAAGCCTCTTCTTCATAAGATCAAGAAGGTACTCGCTAGTTTCGAAGATTTGAAAATCTCCCATACTTGGAGAGAAGCAAACCAACCGGCCGATTTTATGGCAAGCTTTGACTATGCGGTTGGTAGTAGACATATTTGGTCTTCACATTTTCCCTTCCATTTTGTAAAGTTAATTGAAGAGGATAGATCCGGGAAATTGTAAATACGAATGTAAATCTTCATATTTATACTATATATACAATGGTAGGGGTCGATCAGGCTAATCCCAAAGCTTACCCCCGAACAGCTGCCGGACTGCTCTACTGACCTTCTCTCTCTTCGAACTCACTGAACCTTCTCAAAGACTCCTTTTGCACTGATAACACAATTCATCACCGTCCTTCTCACAAGAAGGCAAACCTGGTACGTTGATCGAATCTTCTTTCGCATCCAGAAGAGAGGCAGTGGGCTATCCGAGAGAGTGGTTCAGGTGACTACCGGAGTCATTGATTAAGCAGGTCAGATGGGCTTAGTAGGGCTCGAACCTACAATATCACCGTTATGAGCGGTACGTTT
>QRFJ01000361.1:695685-793185 GCA_006176705.1 Cocos nucifera | reverse complement strand
TTTTTTTTCTTCACTATCCCAGGGCGATAAGGATGCAGAAGGCCTATGTATCCAGGAGCTGAGGGTGCCTCCCGATCAAAGCATAGTTCCAATCCAGTCAGTTAGCCAATCCGAAAGAATCAGAGCTATCAGTGACTTCCTCCATAGCAGCTGGTAAGGCTGATACAGAGGCCATTGTAATCGCTAGCATGGCTATCTCCGAGACCACAGAGCAGGCAGGGTAGTCAGCCAAACTATCCACACTACATCCTCTACACATGCAAGCTATCTAATAAGAAAAAGCTTACATCTTCGGCAGATAGCTACCAACATAATTATATATGTCATTCCATAATAAGTAGCTAACTTCCGAGCCCGAGGGCAGTACTATAGGAAGCGAGAGTCGAGTTCATTAGTTAGCTGCAAGGCTTGTCGTACGCTCATCCCTTACTGAAAGTGGGAGATCAAAGTAAGATTCCTAACCTGCAGTTAATCGATATGCGGCATTGGGATTCTCACCTTTAGACAGATCAAACCCTGCAGTGGTAGACTTATCTTACGCCCGTGGACTTAGCTTCAATTGCATTACTGAGTAGAGGTACGGCGGGCATGCTTCCTTCAAAGACAGCCTTTGATCCTAGCAAGTAATCCCTTCCTTCTTACCGCAACAAAGCATCGAGCGGGGAAGCTTTCACATATTATGATTTGGACTCTCTATTTGAGCATTCCCACTTCAAAGATGAGGAAGATTCCCCTTATTTTCTATGCCTCGCCGAGGGATTTTCCCAGCTCTAGCTACAGAACTAGAAGCGAATTAGCTTAGCTCTCGAAACAACCGGCGAAGGATAAAGTTGTCCGTCAACGGGTCAATTAATTGCCTATTTTTTTTTAGGCTCTACCTGTAATTACAATATCAGATGGGAGAACCAGTTCGGCAATAAGACCTGGGAAAGGAGATCACATGGCCGGTCTGCGAAGAACAATCAAGGTAGGATTAGCACCCTTCCTCAATTAGGGCATTATAGTTCGACATGCTACCTTCTCGATGTATCGATTCTTGGTAGACAAAGGTGGTTTAGATCGAGACGCCCCCTTTCGGGTCCGGGGATGGAGTTTCATCTTTCTGTTGGAAAACGAGCTTCTGGCAAAGCATCGGGAGGGAGTGTCATTGACCCATTCCTACTGCTTCTTTGATTCATCAATTCCCATCTATGAATTAGGGATCCAATTCGGTATCTTGCGTACGAATTCATGTTGTCAACGAGGATCTTAGCCCCTTCTTGTTGTTTTCCCAGCCAACTGTATAAAATACACAAAATGGAATGCCTTTGAGAGCAGAATGTAGGAACGAAGCTTCCCGGAGTCCATCGATTCATCCCAAGTCGTCGAGAAAGACCTTGTTTTCGTTCTCTCACCAACTTTAGGATTTTCCTTCTCAAGGTGATCTAAATATCATGATATCGGGATAGAAAGAGATTAATCAACTTCCACGAGGTAAGTCAAATGCTGTATGGTCGATGTCTAAGCAGGAAAACTTGCGTAAAGTGAACCCGGGGTCGAAACAAAGACTTTATGAACAGGAATATGCCCAGACAAAAGAAGTATTCCATGTCCCACAATCAATACTCGGGATTAATCGATTTAGAGGGCTTCCCCTGGATCTATGAACCAAGAACTGCCAATCCTGAAAAGGAATTGTTTACCACCGAAGGAATTGCTTTGCTCCCTGAAAAAAGCTTTTGTGAATGCGCTAGAATCACACTTTAATCTCGTCTTTTGGGGAATTTCATGAGTGACTTCACCGCGATCGGGATGCTGCGCGAGTCAGGATCACAAATTCCTTATTTTAATAGTAAGATTTTGACTGAAACTACAACAAAGGCTTGGGCTTGCTGACCCACGCATCTGAGAAGGAAGATCTAGTGATTGCTGCAAAGGAAGAAGTTGGAACAAAAGATGCGAAGGTTCGCTTATCATGTAAAGATCCAAGCGCCAGCTTTCGCGTATAAACCACATTCGTGGAGTACGGTTTCCACCAGAAAAAGGAGAAAGAGCTTTCATGATAGATTGAAAAAGACTAGGAAAAGATGCGCGGAGTAGAGCAGTTAGGTCAGCTCGCAAGGCTCATAACCTGTGAGTGCTGCCCCCCTTGTTAAGGGAAACCGACCAGACGCTTTGCACCTTCCTTTCTTCATGCGAACGAACCGTAGCACTATGAAATGAAATTGATCCGTTAACGCTATCTCTGAGAAGTAGTGCTATGAGGAGGCTCTTTGCTTCTTTCCAGCCCTTCTCTCTTCTTTCGAGACGTTGAGTGGCTTATAAGAAAGCTCCTTGTCTCAAGCAGTAGTTCCGAATCATTGATGTGACATCATGCATAGAATCGTCCGCTTAGTTGAAAGCAGCTACTTCACCTCGAAAGGGAGCGAGTGCACTACTAGGAGTTAAGCGCTTAAATCAATTCCAGTGTCTCTTAGTCTCACTTTTAGCCATTCCTCTCTGTCAACTATAAGGTAGAGTGTAAGGCAAGGAACTTTCAAATCGGCTGCTAATAAAGAGGAAGCATATAATTGCAATGTGTCAGATCTTATCTGTTCACGAATCGGCTACAATTAGCTGTCGTAAGGCCTCTCTCTTATCAATGCTTGGGATAACTTTCTAAGATCTTGCCAGTAGTATGCTTTTAATGAAATAGTAGTATGCTTTAGAGCTAGTTGATTAGACCTCCTTTTCCTACTCCTCCTGCTTCTGCTGGGGATGGACAGGGTATTGACCTGGCTAGCGCTATAGCTTTGCAAGGTAAGGAACTTGGAGACTCGTCTGCTTGAAATCGATAGAGTTGAGAAGCGTCTGCTAATCATGGTACGAATTCTCTGTTTAGGTAAGTCTGATGTTCAAGTATCAATGAAAGTCTCTATTTCAGTAAAGTAGAAATGATAGCTTTTTAGGTAACAGAAGACAATGCCTGCTGGAGGTATGATTCTGATCTTTGCGCAAGAAAGAATATCTGCTATTGTATTCTTGGCACAGCTCCTCTTCAATGCCAGTGGTGTGAAGGCAGGAATGAGGATATAGAGCATGTGTTGTTTGGGTGCAAACTTCCTAGGCAATGTTGGTTGATAACCATAGAGTCCCAATCGAGTGGAACTCTTCATCCGCCATCAGATCAAGTAGGAACTTCTAATATATTTGACTCTGCGGGTCCGAACCTAAGCCGGTAGCACAGAAACTAATTTCTGTACTAATCAAAGTGACCATCTTGCAATGGTACCCAATGTCCGAATAGGTCAAATAGTCGCAATCGTAATATTCAGAACCTACGTGAATATAGTTACCATATAATTCATCTCTTTGACTTTTATGCACAGGATGACTTTAGGATTTAACTGTCAATCCTAAAAAATACATCCAAATCATGTCTCAAAGCAATTAGTCCTGTGACCCCTCATAAGGACTACCTTGACCAAGGTTTTGCTAAATTGAAATACTATTGAATACAGCTCCTGAAATCAGGAGTGGTCAATCCCATTTTGATACATGCACCGACTCCTCAAGTACTTAACTATGTCAAGAAACCTTCCATCACTGAATTAGAAATTCAGATAGTCCAACACCAAAGCACAGTAAGTTGTTTGAAAGTCACTATGGTGATCTCAGGTTGGAGGGATAGTTATACCCATATTCTATCAGAGCAACTCTTGATAGTAGAAAAACTCTGGAGTTGATCACATTCAGTGCAGATGTACCCATATATCTTACTTGCATGCTATACCAGTGTCTCAATACTCCTTGGTTATGAGGACAACCAATCTATATGGTACACAATGACCTATACTTGATAAACATTGTCGTCCTAAGTAACAACGTATCATTTGGTCGTAAATAATTTTAAGGACTAAATGACAAATCCTTCTTTGTCGAATTCTAGAGTCCTAAGGATTTCATCACAACACAAGAGTTCATTAGAAGATAACAAAATTTATGATGAAAAATATCAAAATAATTTTTATTAATTAATAATTTATATACAAGTATAATAAATAGCACAACCGTCAACCGACTGACGATTGGCTTTGGGACACATTCCCAACACATAATGCATTGGCTAGCGACTGTGCTGGGATAGAGCTTCTTGGGAGATCATCGCTTGCCATTGCTCCGTAGTGAGCTGAAGTTGCTATACGGTGGCCATAAGAGCTCAGACTTGTTGGACCAAGAGATTGAATTATTGCATGTCCATCATCACTGGAGGTTGGGGTTGTACAATCTTCGATGCAACTCCAAGAGAAGATGGAGTTGGTAGGTGATTTTGCGCCCTCCTATTTATCATTTCCATGAAATTTTGGGATAGAGCCCTTTCTTTAGCACCAATTTATTACTGTAAAGCTCCAGAAATTGGTGCAGAATCATGCTGGAGAACTGATCAAGGCCAAATCAATGTAAACCGTAGTTTGATCTACAAAGAAGTCTCAAGAATCGATGGGGTACCCTCTAGTTTAGGATCCTTCGATGCTTAAGTCAGCCATAGCCTTGAGAACAAATAGTGAAAATGAAGAACTAGAAGGTGAGAAAGAAGAGTTTGAGTAAAGAATAGGATTTTGATCTTCCTTCAGTGGAAAAGTTGAAGTTTGATTTTAGTAAAGTGTCGACTCTATGAATCTTAAATTTACCTCCAGAAGGGTATCTCATCTCTCTATTTATAGAGAAAATTTGCTTAGGCCGTTAGTTTGTTGTAAGGAATGGCCAGTTAGATGGCAGCTGTAGGCCATTTGCTTAGGTGGAGATTAGCTATAGCATAGCTAGAAAATAATTGTAATATAGTGTTCCCGCTATAAATCAACAGCCATATTGGAAGTGCAGCGATAAACCAACCTGGTTGGATTAATGACATCAGTGATAAACCGATTTGGGCATGAGTAGTATTGATAATGTCGGTCAGGATTGGTCTTGGCTTTAGAAGCTAATGGCTAGAATAGTATAAATCTAATTTCATCTTTAGTTGTGCCAAGAGGAGAGTATTTAACTGATCTTACTGGCGTTGTTGGTGGTAATTGCGTATTTTTTTGCCTTGTGTTTGTCCCTGTACGGCCGTCTGTTACAGGGAGTCGGGCGCGGGAAGGTGCGGTCCTGTCGACGCGGGCGTTCCTTGTGGTGTCTACGCCATCCCGCACGCTCGCTGCTCTCTACGAGGATTGGGCTTGTGGGGGTCACAGGGGGGGCGCTTCTTGGCGGCTTGTCGGTTGAGTCTCGCGGTGGGGGGTGGACACACGGGGGGTGCCATCCGGTGCACACTTTCTGCGGGTCTTGGCTTGGTCGTTTGAGTTCTAATTTTCTTCAATAAAATCTACTCAACATTTCATATCTTTATAACTATATTTTTATTATAACATCTCACATATACTTTTTTTTTTACTACTATCTCATCCTATTATATAATTTTTTACCTCATTTCACTTATTCTCAACTAATTTATTTTTTATTATTTTCTAAACTCATTTATTTAATTTTACAATTTCATTCATTTCGTCTATATTTTTTTTATATTATTTACCTTATCAACTTTTAGATATTTATATCATTTTAAACTAATCTATATATTTTAACAACTATTTCATTTTCCATTATAGTTACCATCATATCAATATTTTTTTCTGAATTTTTTTCATAATATCTATTTTTTTATTAATCTTTTACCAAATTACTATTCTTTTATTTTAATATTCTCACAATTTTATTATTTAATGCAATTATTATTTGTATTTGTATCTTCCTTTTTTATTCAATTCCCAATTCTTAAACTTTATTATGATCATTACCATGCCTGCTTTTTTCCTTTCTCTTTTTTTCCCTGTCTTATCTATTCTTACGCTCAATGCATGTTAAGTCCACATTTTTCTTTGCATGCATATTTTGCTTTGAATGTCTAATTCTCATAGTTAAGGCTTTATTGCGAGGGAGAAAGCCATTTAAAACAAAATTCTTATTTTCTGTTGCTTTAAAAATAGAACAGAAAATTTTAACTAATCATTTAAAATTGATAAATTATTTCATTTGCTTTGATAATCGTGTAGAATTGTTTTTTTTAATATTCTAAGAAAATTGTGAACTCTCCTTCAATTTTCAAATTTAAATTCAAAATTTGAAAAACCCCACAAACACACTTTATTGTGCTTTGATTATAAAATTCAAAATTTGAAATATAGCACTACATTGGTAAAGTGATTGCCCTCATCCTTAGTACACATTTATATTATTGCAGTATTTGCTCTTTAATCATGCATTTGCTTGAAATTTTAAATTTCAAAACTTGGTGTTATACCATTTGAAGCCATTAATTAATGCTTAAGCATTGCTAAACCTTTGAAACTTATGTTTGCAAATCAACTAATCAATCAAAGCTCCTTAAAAGGACTTTGTTTGATAATCATAGTTTCATTAAACATAAAAATTTTAATGGCTCATTCTCTAGAAAGCTGTCAAAGCCAAGTAATATGAGCTCACCCTACTAGGGTTGCTCTCAACCATAGAATTTCCTGATCCTAACCTTCCTTTGAATCAACCTCCCAACCAGCTACCATACCTAGTCCCCAAATTTCCGTTGTTTCCATGAGATGCTTAGCACCCTTTCTTATTTCCAATATGATGTGTACCCTCCCACCAAGTTGGCTAAGGAACTATGGATGCCTTTAAGGCCGAGTATGGAATGGGTGATGTCAGTCCTAATTGATTTACCATATCCAAATTGCATAAATATATTGTATGAAATCTAAACTAGTTAATGTCCATATCAATGAATTTCAAGATCTCCTTAAAAAAGTTGAGTTGACCGAATGCAAATTTTTGAGAGCTACAAGGTCCAACCTTGATTGGATATCTCCCTCCATCTTGCTCAAGTTTCTTGCAAGAGCTAAGTCATAAACATGGTAACTTAACTCTAATAGAGATCATATAATCTATTAGAATTAAGAAGAGCACCTTCTTAAGCTCAAGTTCAACATAGTTTTGGACACAAAATTAGCTGCTTAGAAATCCATGCAAAAACTAATAAATCTATTTGAAACAAAATTCATTCTTCCTATTACTCTAAAAAATAGTGCAGAAAACTTTAAATAGCCATTTAAAATTGATAAATTATTTCAAATGATTTGGAGTTAGTCCACTCCCAAAGTTGGATGGTGTAAGGTTTCGATTGGTATCTTCGCAAAAAATAATTGGGATTGATTGTGAACTGGGGATAAAACAATCGGTTGTAAGGTTATGGTCGGTGATCCAGTTAAAACCAACTAGGTTAGATTGTAAACCCAAGAAAATAATCCAACTATAATCATGGTTAATTATAGTTGGAATTCCCCAGTACTTGAAGACTGGGTGTAGGTGTTGAGTTTAGCACCGAACCAGTATAAAACTTTATGTATTTGTGATTGTGTTGCTCTACTTATTGTGTTATTTCTGCTACTTTCTTACTTAACTAATAATCACTCCACAAATACTCCTAGAATTATTTTTGGACATAAGTTTGTAATTAAATTTTTAAAAAATTCAATTCATCCTCCCCTCTTGGATTTCTCCCTCTGGGAGACACCGTGAAAGCAATTAGACTATAATCTTAAAAGATTATAGTAAAAATTTTCAAGTGGATTGACTGGGGAATGGATGTAGGTGCTGACTTAGCACCAAATCCTATAAATCTTATATGTTTGCATTTATATTTTATCTTCTGCTACATAATTTTTTACCAAGCACTCCACAAATACTTAAATTTGTTATCGAGCACAAGGCCTTCAAATAATTCTTAAGAAACTCAAGTCACCTCCTCTTTTGGTTGGTAAACAACTTCCCCAATGACCGCAGGCTTGAGCCAAGGGATATTGGAGATGGCATAGCTCCATCAGGCTGACGAATCGAGGAACTCATCCATCTCCTAGGAAAGCCCCAAGAAGTCATCCTAGGAGGAGGTAAAGGCCCTACTGTAAGGTCCATGACCTTCTAGGAGGACTTGACACTGAGAAGCCCCCCTAACCTATGGCTTGCTTCTTATTAGAACCAACAGTGAGCATGGGCTACTGCATCTCCAACTCAATCCACACCAGAGCAATGGAATTTTAACAATAATGAGAATCAACAACCAACCTTGGTTGAAATGGTTGGAACTTTAGCAGCTTCTGGTTGGAATAGCTAGAACTTCAACAACCATCCCCAATCATAACACCATGGATAGAGTAGCGACACTTGCTGACACCCCCCACACCTAGTTCTGGAGGCCTTAGAGTCAACTGGAAGGTAGGAGAAAATTCCTCTATGGTGCATGGTCACCAGCAATAGTTGCACCACCGACAAGAGATCAGATCAGCGACATTCTTTCTAAGAGTTTCACTAAAATGGAAGTGGGCTTGACTGCAAGACAAAGCTCCTTCCTTCTATTTATAGAAGATTCAATCAAAATGTACCCCTTCGTTTTCCAAATCAAGCACCAGATAGCACAACCCCAATAGCTCCGGAAGACCGCACCTTCAAGGAAAAGGAGGCCCTTTTGACAAAATGCCATTTTGGGGACTGTAGTATTAAAAAATCTCCCAATCTTCTAGATGGAATGATGCATTGATTTGCTAAGCAATAAATGCTCCCCAAGATTCTCAGGTAACACCAACCCCAAACTTGCAAGAGGTGAAGTGGACGGTTGGAGTCAGTGCAAGGCATGATGTCCAACATGACTAGGGAAAAAATGCATTAGCAGGAGTTCCAAATTGACACAAGATAGGTGCTGAGCAGTTGTTCATCCTATATTGTCGAAGAATCAATGCAAGAGTTCATGCACATAAGATAAATGCAAGTATAAAAAAGTTTTTTTTTTTTTATTTCAAAAGTGAACATTACATCAGATCAAGGTACAAGATAGGCGATCAAGTCTTGAATCATTTTCTTCCTCTTCTCTTAAGTCTTTACCACTTCCTCAAAGTAAGTTGGCTGAGAGATGAGGGAGTCCAAATGCATCCTTCAATGCCTAGAGACAGCCATGAAGGATCAACTAGCTGCACTGATCACCTCGACTAAAGGAGTTACTTGACTCCACTATCTTCTCCAATCTAAGAGATCTAGTTGTGGTGACCATCCTAGAACCGAGCTCGGTCCTAGATCTTGGAGGCCTCCGCTCAACCATAGGAAGGTTGGTGCTAGTCCGATGATGAGCCTTGTCTATGGAGCCCACCTAACTAGGTTGAGTTTGGGAGCCTCTCAAAGATCAATTGCCTCGCCCTCAAGCTGACTGATCCTCCTCTTAGCCCCAATTAGCTCTATCTTCATCTTGACAACTTGGCAAAGGGCATGAACTTTGTCAGCTCGAGTAGAGGAGGCTTCACCCCTCGCTACCTTAATCTCCTACATAAGCTTAGCATTTTCATATGGAAGGTTGGTTTCTTTGTGAGCAGCTTGTGAAAGGTGATCACCTTTCTCATATGTGCCAACCTGAATCCCTCATTCGCAGAAAGTGTGATGAGAAGCCTTAAGTGACTAAGGACCCTTTTTCTTCAGCTCTTCAATCTCCCATTTAGAAGCCTCTAAGGTACTCTTCAACTTCTCATTTTTGATAAGAGAATTATGAAGTTGCCTCTAGAGACTCTCTCAAGCTTCCTCAACGGTGCTATGCCCCAGCTCTCCTAAGCCTTGGCCATGCTCGGTGATCCTTTCTTGATGCTTGACTTGAGATGTTCTTTCCTCAGCTACCATCGTGCGATCATGCGATGCTTCCAGTCGAGCCTCCAATGCTCGAATGCTGAAATATGCCTATAGAGTTGGTTGATTAGTCAATGAAAAATGTAGAAATAGGCATCGAGCAAAGGGAAGAATACTTACCATTAGGGTGCTATGATATGAACTTAAGAGTGCCTCTTTGTCGATCATGCTAGAAAAGTACTCATCATCTTGAAGAGATATCAAACCTTGATTATCTCCCAAGAATGGTAGTACTCGAAGATTACTATCTCATCCTCCTTGCTTGTTTGTCCAGGAGTGGAAGGATGGATAGCTCGCTCTAAGGGAGCGGTAGGAGAAAATTTAGCTAGAGGATAAGAAGGCGATGCCTCAGTCACATGCCAGGAAGGGTCTGTAGTTTCTTCTACATTCCCAACCACCATGATGATTGCTCCTTCCTTGCCCTCCTCCTTAACTCTGATTAAGCCAACCATAGTTGCTGGAGTCATCTGTGTAGGCTGATCTCTAGCCCATGCACAAGTAGCCTGAGGTGTCCTAGCCGCACATCCGAGACCTCGATAATGGAAACAAGCAAAGACTCCACCATGGCATCTTGGCCTGTGACCTCCACTGGAGCCACCCCAAACCATATACATCCAACCCTAGCTTAGCAAGGAGTTCTAATGCCTCAACTTGGACTCCAACAATGATAGACTGGACTTCTGATGAATCCAAAAAAGGCTCTACATCAGATAGGTCTCCCTTGGTCCTTAATAGACCTAACTCAACAAGTTGGTCACCAGCCTTTGCTCCAACTAGAAGAACATCTCTGGTTGTGCTAGAAGAAGGCCCAATCGGAGGGATCTTGCTAGGAATGCCGAGAGTAGCTAAACCCTATCCTCTCGTTCTTTAGCTCGACTCAATATCTAAAGCCATCTCTACCTGACCTGGTTCAACAGCCCGGATGGGTCGAACACTAGTCTTCGCTCCAACTTGGAGCACATCCCCAGTTATGCCTAAAGGAGGCCTGATAAGAAAGATCTTGCCAGAAATATCAAGAGTAGCTGAACCCTCTCCTTCCATTCCTTGGCTTGGCTGCGGTGACTAGTCTTCCTCCTCTTCCTCTTTGGCAAACTAGCTAACAACTCCTCTATGGTGAACTTCATCTCTATTCAAGTCAAGAAATCACAATATGAGGATATGCACACAAGGAAACAAATTGAAGACTCCAAAGGAATTCACTCATTTCTAGTAGCTCTTCTTTGGTTACAAAGCTTTATCAGCTAAGTTACAAAAGAAAAAGAAAAATTTGCTAGAAGTACGACTCAGCATCACCCTCTATGTTCTTGTCTCTTTCTGCATCGGCTGAACCACTGCTCGAGGCATTATAAGAAAATAGAGTATTAGCGATGGCTTTTTCACCATCACTAATAATGGGTATTAGCGATGGATTATAGATGGCAAAATTGTTGTCTCTAATAATCCTTTTTATCGATAGCTTTGGCGATAGAAGGTTACCTATTGCTAATAGTTATTTTTAGTGACAATATTAGCGATGGAAACTTCGTCATCACTAATACTTACCCTAAATTATCCCCAGCCTAATTTTGTAATTTTTCACTTTTCCTCCGGTCCTCCTTCCGCCCCTCTCTTTTCCCCACCTTTGGTACCCTCGTCGCCCTCCTCTTTTCCCTACCTCCGATCTTCTGGTTTCCATTTTCTCCCACCATGCTGCTAGATCTGGCATCCTCGAGCACCCAACCATCTTCCTGAACCTCTGGCTGCCTTCTGCCTCCTCAAGCCCCTGGTCGTCTCTTGCCTCCCCGAGCCCATGGCCAAAAGCCCTCGACCATCTCCCACCTCCTCAAGTCAATGGTCGCGAGCCCCCGACCGCCTCCCACCTCCCCAAGCTCCCGCGAGCTCTTGATTGCGAGTCCCTAGCTGCCTCCTGCCTCCCCAAACCCCTGGCCTGTCTCTCCTCAGCTATCCCCGATCCTCCTCTTTCTCTCATCATCGGATCCGACTTTCTCGAGCCATAGGCCACCTCCTTGAGCCTTAAACCTTTGGCCTAACTCCCTCCAGCCACCTCACCAAGCCTTCGACAATGCAGTCTCCTGTCGTGCAGCACCGCCTCCATACCATAGCACCATCTCCTACCGTGTAACTATTTTTAGTGAGTATTAGCGATGGTGGCGGCGATGCTGCATAGCGATCATCAAATATCATTATTTTAATTTTTTAAATATTTTTAAATTAATATTTATATGATTTAGTTTAATTAGATCTAATATTTAAATTAAATTAATCATATTTAATTAAATTTAATTAAATTAGTTTTAAATTAATAATATTTAATTAATTTAAATAAATTGAAATATTAATAATATTATTAATTTAAAAAAAATGGATTAAACTCATGGAAGGGTGTGGCCTAGCCAAGCCTGGCCTATATAGTGATTGCCAAATATCGTGGTAGTAATTAATTACTCTAATCGACTATTACTATAGTTTCTTTGATTCTGTCTTTTTTGGATTAATTATTGATAGAGCACAATGTTATCGTTAGGATATCGTATTTATCAGTTTAATTTTTATTTTTAAAATTAATTAAAAATATATAGAAAGTAGTGAGTCAGATCGATTCCGTGGAGAAGATAGTATTTTAATTTAAAATCTTTGATTTTATAAAAGAAAAAAAAGAAAGATTTAAAAAAAATTAAAGTCAAAAAATAAAAATTAAAAGTATGGATAAAAATAACTTGATACTAAGATCTACTATTTAAATCTTAGCATCTACTTGTAATAAAAATAAAGAACTAAAATTTAAAGAGCATTAAAATAAATTTTGATATTAAGATCTACTATCTAGATCTTAGCATCTACATATAATAAAAATAAAGAATAAAAATTTAAAAAGTATAAAAATAAATTTTACATCAATTAAAATTTAGAATTTAAATATAAAAAATTTAAAAAAAAGAAAATAAATAATAAAAATTAGAAAGAAAGTAAGCAAAGCATCACAAAAGGTTTCGAAGTTGATTGGCGCAGCCTCATCGTGAAGATGGTTGATGACTTCTTCTTCTTTCTTCAAACTTTTCAAAGCATGATCAAATCTTAATCTTAGATTGGTATTGGCATGAAGATGGTGTAGGAGATAAGCTTTTCTTCTCAGTATCCTTTGTCTTGAAATAGCCTTCAACCCAAGCCTTGCATCCCACTCTGTACCATACCCTTTCTAAGATCAAAGATAGATGTTTCATTCAGCCTTAGGTCCTTTAAATAGAGTAGAGGGAGAGCTTTGGTGTAGAGTTTGTATAAAAGTAGGATTACAACTCATGAGGAGAGAAAAAGGGGCACTATTCTATTGATATACAACCCTAGATTGCCACAGCCATCGGATAGAGATCTATCACTCCAAAAATTGCCTAAAAATCCACTGTTCAGCACCCAGATCAAGTTGTAATATGATGGTTGTTAGATCATAAAATCAGGAGTTTTTGGTCCATCAAATCGTGCAAAATCCTCTCTCAAAGTCCTACAATCTGACTATAATTCTGGCCACTCGATCATGCTCAAAATTGAGCTCCAGCCGTCCGATCGCACTTAAGAAGAAGGCCACCATTGCAGCATATGGTATGGAGGGAATTTGGACCATTCGATCAGGTGTTTAGAATGATTTCAGCCATTCGATGGCACAAAAACCACCCCACCCACTTGTGAAGTCAAGCCAGCACGTGTCTTTATATTTTTCTTTTCAAAAAAAAACTTTTGTTTTTTTAAAATGCTGCATACATCCTTTATGGTTTTCTAAATAGTATCTTCTTTTAGTGTAATATCATATTCATCCTTCATTTATTTTATATCAATTTTGAGTCTAATTTATTTTCAATTTGAGTTCTTTTAATCTACGAATCAGACTCTTTGCATTGGCGATCATCTTTCCTATGAAAGATAAAAGGAAACATTAATTTTTTAAAAATAAAGATAAATTAGTTTATAAATTAATACTTTTATTGATGAATTTGTGATACTTATCACACCCCCTAACTTGAACTTTGCTTATCCTTGAGTAAACAAAAAATTTAGTTTTAGATACCTTTTAAGCTTAGTGTTTCAAGTTTTATCAAGTAATTTTCGAAAGGGCCATTGATGTTTAGTAGAGTGTAAGTAAGGTATGTCATTAGAATATTAGTACTTAACCAATATGAAAATTAAATGAAGAATATTGAACCTTCTCAGAACTTTTTCTAAATTGACCCTACCTTTATCTCTAAATCATGTAACTTTCATATTAGTAAGTATATTGTTACTTCCATCCTTCATTTATTGAAAGTTTTTTATTCATATTGCCCAATTTTTAATGCGAATATCATTACTTACTTAGGCAACAAGATCCAGTTACTTGATAGAAAATTAATACTTTTATTTTTTTATTTTATTTTTTAAAATATTATACCACTATTGAGTGTTTTAACTCCTTAAGCTTTTTATTTAATTCATATAGCAAATTTTAGGCCAATGACTCCCAAACCAGTTAGCTTTAGGGTACTAGGTATAAAATACCCCTCAAACTTACTAGCTTAAATCAAACAGGCTATGAGTTAAGACTAGCTTCACAATGAGTTTTTTTGTTCTTCATATCTTTTGATGTGAAATTCAATGCTTTGCTTAGGCAAAGAGGCCCGATTACTCGGTGAAAAGTTTTTAAAAACTATTTTATTTTAAAAATAATTTTTATGTGAAAATTATATAGTTATCCTTCATAAGCCCATAAAGGATAAACTTTTCTTTGATTTTGGTGGGAAAAATAAAAAATGCTTAAGAAAAAATTGTTTATGTTCTAGACTTACTCTATATTGGGCTTTTTTAATACTTGATCCTTAGTTTCTCATAAATTCTCTGATCTATTCATAAATTTTTTTTAAAAAAAATTGCTTGCTTCAACTCGATTCTTGAGCATAATCGGATGCCTAAATGCTAAATACTAAGTACTTCAAGAACATTAAAAAAATTTTATTGCTCTCCCTCCTAACTTACTCGATATTATCCTTAATGGAGAAAAAAAAATAAAAGATGCAATAAGAGATCAAAAAGAATATACCTGACTCAATGTGTTTTTGATCTAGCATGGGTCTTGAAGCTTTAGCTCTCCCTCCAACTTATTCAACATAAGCCTAAAAAGAAAGTTAACTGAAAAGATAAATTATATGTAAAAATTGGGTTGCCTCCCAAGAGCACTAAGTTTTATATCTTCAGCCAGACACAATGCAACCTACCTATCCTATGTCGAATATTGGATTAACAAATTTCAATGATTTTAGATTGTCAATCTCAGGAAGATAGTTTATGATCCCTTCATTGATAAATTTCATCAATTTGTTACTAATTTTGGAAAGATAGTTTGCAACTCCATTCTCAGATCCTTGTTTGTCAAGAATTTCTTCTATTTGTTCTTCTAAAATGCTTATGAATTAAGTTTTTGAGTTAGAAGCTAAGTCCAATGCAATGAATACCAGGAGGATGTCATTCAATTCTAAACATTCACACTCAATGTGACTAAAGATGGCTTCAATTCTAGAGACAGATTAATATGAACTTGCTTAAACAATTTCATTGGCTCCTTATTGCATGCCTCTTGCTTTTGTGTGAAGAATCGGCTTCTAGGGCTGAAGAAAATAAGACTTTAGATTTATATGACTCGGGTAACTCATTTGCTCTCTTCTTTCCTTTATCTTCTTCACTCAGATTGGAACCGGTATTAGTACTAGTTTCAGACTTAGGTTCTTCTATATGGTTAGTCTTAGTACTAATCTCTTTTTCTAAATTTATATTTTGGCTAGCATCAGTACTAGTCTCTCTCACTTGATCTTGATATAGGTCCTTAAGAATCCTGCCACTTCTAAATTTAAAAATTGCTTTCGCATTCTCAAATTAGGGATTCTTAGGTAGGACATTGAATTAATGACTTGGTCCAGGTGGTTAGTGGACACTGGATGGATTAATTCTAAGATTTGCTATTGGTTGGCTTGGCAATTGACCTAATTCTCTTCTTATGGTAGACTCAGCTAACTATTCTATTTGTGCTTGTAGTCTGATGATGGATTGTTGTTAAGTCAAAATTAGTTATTAAAGTTGGTTAAATCTATCGTCGGCTAGATTCGTCTATTGAAGAGATGGGTATGATAGCTAATTGTAATATGGTGGCTGGGTAGACTGATTAGGCTGACATCTATTATAGGCATAGTTCTTATATTGAGGCCTATTTTAATAGTTCTACATAGGTGAAATTTAGATCTGGGCCTGAGTCTATTAGGATCTCCAAGAAAAATTAGGATGGTTCCTCTAACCTAAATTATATGAGTTTGAGAATGGATCATTAACTGGCTTGGAATAGCCTCATACAACTTAGACTTGTTCTTGGATGAAAGATAAAAATTATGCAGCCATGGAACATTCACTCGTATGATGCTAGCACAAATAGAATAAATCTTCTAATAATTAGAAGGTGATGTGTATTGTACAGGAGATTATTGATCTAGGGTTAGAAATTGATCTAATTTCTAGGTAAAATGGTAAACTTTATCTAATTTTTTAGCTATCAGGTTCAAGTCAGCTTTAGAACTAGATTCTAGATGTTTGAACTCATAGATTCCTACCCACTTTTGGTGAGAAATCGATCTTTCATAGGAAGATAGTGAAGCATGGTTAATTGAGTTTTCACTCAAGATTTAAAATAAAGCATAGGCTTCATCCTCACTTTTGCTCATGAATACATCTCTACAAGATGCATCTACCATTTGTCTATACTGATCTCCTGAATATTTATAGAAAGCTTGAATAATTTGCCACTTAGAAAGACTATGATGTGGATATTTTCTAAGAAGTTTCTTAAATCTCTCTCATGACTCGTGAATTTGTTCTTTTAGAAGCTGAGCAAATCTAGTGATGGCTCACCTCATTATGTTGGTTCGATCTATAGAATAAAATTTCTTAAAAAATTTATGTTGTATTTCAGCGCAGGTTTGGATTGGCCTCTCTATTATGCTAAGCCAGTATTTGGCTTTATCTTTCAATGAAAAAGAAAACAAAGTTAGTCTAAATGCATCATCAGTAAAATTTTAAATCTTTACCGTAGAGCAGATTTCTAAGAACTCATCTAGATGCTTATAAGGATCTTTATTAGTGTTCCCATAGAAAGATGGGAGCATCTGGATTGTGGTCGATTTGATCTCATAATGGCTTGCCAGAATATCAGATAAGTGGATACAAGTTGATGGATTATAAGTAGAAGGAATAAAATATTTCTTTATCTATCTAGATGGCTCTCCATTATTTTCAGTCATTTGATTATCAGATTTAATATGGATCAGCCATTCAATTTTAGGATTGGATTCAACTATGTTAGAAAACAATGATCTCCTACCATGTATGTATTGGTACAACCCTAACGTGTGGTTCAAAAATTATATATATATATATATATAAAGAAGAGAAGAAAAGGAGAAGAAAAAGAGAAAAGAGTTCTAAAGAAATGAACCTAAAGAGTCCTAAAGCTAAGAAGAAAGAAAAGAATTAGTTGCGATTAGGTTTGATGTTTGTTAGCAATCAAGTTAGGTAATCAATCCTGACTAAGGATTGTCCTAGATCTAGATAGCTCCTAATTGCCAAAGTCACTTTTAAGCCCTCCAAGTATAAGATCATCCACTCAACTGACCAAGTGTAAGATTGATGGGGGTCCCATGTTACTTTTCTTAGATACCAATTAAATTGGCTAGATAAGCTAATGAAACTAATTAAATAACCATCTTCCCTCGAGACGCGATTCCTAAATCTTATCTTAGACATCAGTCAAACTAACTAACCCTAACCTGATCCAACTCTTAGAACTCGTTTGGTTCATGAAAAGTGGAGGGGGAAAAGGTAGTTCCTAAAAAGTGAAGAGAAAACCTTTTGTTTGGTTAGAGTTTTAATAGGAGAAAGAATGAAAAAAAAATTATGGAAAGTCACTTTCCATATTTCATGAAAAGTACTTTCCATGGCATCAAAAGTGGTGGTGCTTTTTCTTTTCTAAAATATCCATTTAAGATCTATGGCTAATATTTTATAAAATATCATGGATGGCTAGGATAAAATACTAAATAATAATAATGTAATATTATATTAATATTTATATAAAATAATATTAATATTAGTCATATTTATTATATTTTAATATTTATACTAATATAATATTTTTATTAATATTAATATAGTATTTATATTAATATATCAATATTTATATTAATATAATATTATATTTTTAAGATATTAATAAATTTATTATATTAAATATTAATATTATATTAATATAATATATTAGTATTATATTAATATAATAAATTATTATGATTTAATATTATATTATAATATATTAATATTTTTATGTTAATATAAATATAATATTATTGTTTATATAATGTTTGGGAGCAAAAATGTATGGTTTTATATCTATTAAAGGTATAATGGGTATTCTACAAGTCTTTCTAGAAAAATTAGATGCTTAATCAAACATAAGCCATCTTCAATAGATTACTTTTTCATGCTAAACCAAACATATCAAAATCTTATCTTCAGAAAATAACTTCCCAGAAAGTTACTTCCTGGGAAGTTAGTTCCTGAAAAGAAAAGTTATTCCTATGAACCAAATGAGTTCTTAGGATTTCTTATCCTATTGAGCTTAAATTTCTATGACCGATGTCTAATTGATTTTAAGAATTAGAATTAGGTAATATAAATGCAAGAAAATAATTTATGGGCTAAAGAAGGATGATCAAATCTCTACCTTATCTTGATTAATGGGTTATGCCCTTAAATTGATTTAAGATGAATATGCATAATTAATTTCAAATAAGAGGTTATATGCATCTAAATTAGATGCATGAAACTAATTAAACTTAAGAGGCTTACCTTATCTCCAGTAATCATCAAAAAAATAAATAAATAAATAAATTTAAATAATGGATGCTTTAAGTAATTAGGGCTTCTACTCTTGTCATGAAGTTTTTAATTAGATTTAAGTAATTTTTTTTAAATTAATCTAGAATTAAAGCAAATAATGCTAAAATAGAAAAGAAATTTAGGGTTAGGTTTGATCTCATAAAGAAAAATTGAAAGCTTTCTTCCTTCCCCTTTTTTTTTGTTTTTCTCCTTTTTCTACAAAGAAAACAAGAAAAGTTAGTAAGCTATATTCATAAAAAATTTAAAAAATCAAAAATTTTAACGTTTGTGCCTTCCCGAACAATGACGCCAAAAATTTGATAGAGCGCAATGTTAACGTTAGGACATCATATTTATCAATTTAATTTTGATTTCTTAAAATTAATTAAAAATATATAAAAAATAGTGAGTTAGGTTGAATTCATGAAGAAGGTAGTATTTTAATTTAAAATCTTTGATTTTATAAATGAAAAAAAAATATTGAGAAAGAAATTGAAGTTGAAAAATAAAAATTAAAAGTGCAACTAAAAATAACTTGATACTAAGATCTACTATATAGATCTTAGCATCTACTTACAATAAAAATAAAAAATAAAAATTTAGAGAGCATTAAAATAAATTTTGGTGCTAAGATCTACTCTCTAGATCTTAGCATCTACATGTAATAAAAATAAAGAACAAAAATTTAAAGAGCATAAAAATTAATTTTGTATTAATTAAAATTTAGAATTTAAATATAAGAAATTAAAAAAAATAAAAAGATAAATAATAAAAACTAGAAAGAAAGCAAGCAAAGCTATAACAAATTAAGGTTCCAAAGTTGATTGGCGCAGCCTCATCGGGAAGATGGTTGATGACCTCTTCTTCTTCTTTCAAACTCCTTAAAGCATGATGGGCTTCCTCTTCTTCTTTCTCTTTGGATTTGATCTTGATCTTAGATTGGTGTTGGCATGAAGAGACAAGCTCTTTTTCTCAGCATTCTTTACCTTGAAGTAGCCTTCAACCCAAGCCTTGCCTCCCATCCTATACAATACCCTTTCTAAGATCAAAGATAGATGTTTCGTTCTACCTTAAGTCCTTTAAATAGAGTAGAGGGAGAGCTTCGGTGAAGAGTTTGTATAAAAGTCGGATTACAACTCATGAGGAGAGAAAAAAGGGCATCATTCTGTTAATATACAACCCTAGATCGTCACAATCATCGGATGGAGATTAAACACTCCAAAAATTGCCTAAACACCCACTGTTCAGCACTCAGATCAAGTTGGAATTGATGATGGCCGTTAGATCATGAAATCAAAAGTTTTTGGTCCATCAGATCACGCAAATTCCTCTCCTAGAGTCCTTCTACGGTCCGGCTGCAATTCTAGCCACTTGATCATGCTCAAGACCAAGCTCCAATCGTCCAATCATGCTTAAGAAGTGGGCCACCACCGCTGCATATGGTATGGAGGGATTTGGACCATCCGATCAGGTGTTTAGAATGACTTCGACCGTCTAATGGTGCAAAAACCATCCCGCTTGCTTGTGTAGTCAAGCCAGTGCACGTCTTTATATTTTTCTTTCCAAAAAGAAACTTTTATTTCTTTAAAATATCGTATATGTCCTTTATGATTTTCTAAATAGTATCTTCTTTTATTGAAATACCATATGTATCCTTCGTTTATTTTATATCCATTTTGAGTCCAATTTACTTTCAATTTGAGTTCTTTTAATCTGCGAATTGAGCTCTTTGCATTGACGATCATCTTTTCTACAAAAGATAAAAAATATTAATTTTTTAAAAATAAAAATAAATTAATTTATAAATTAATATTTTTATTAATGTATTTATGATACCTATCAATTACTCTAATTGCTCTAATTGTTATAGCTTTAGAAATCCAATTGGTTACTATTTTGTATTATTTTGATTTCTATTTTTTATGCTGGATGTCAAAATATGTAGTATGGCCTATATGTAGAGGTTTGCTTTAAGGTTTGTGTAGGGAGTCTATGATGATTTTGGGATATGTTTTTGTTGATTCAATTATTTCTAACAGCAATAATCTTGGATGGCCTTCTTCTATAGACATTCGATTATTATCATTTTGATTTAGTTGTAGATGAAATACTAAATTTGAGCCTCCTCTTCCTCTTTCTTTCTTTGATGTTCTAACTATTTTTAATTTTTTGATGGTTAATATAAACTTATTAAAAAAGCATAGGGATTTCATGCATGGTTTTTAAAACTTTTTCAAAAACATACGCAGTAGAAGACTTTAGATTAAACCTTTTAATCTAATCATGCATTAGATCTAATCTATAAACATCCTAGTTTAGGACCTATGATGTGATATCATGCATATAAAATCTAAAACATAAAAATATATGAGATCAAATCTCATATTTGAATTTGAAGCAAAGATTACAACTTCTCAAAAACCATAGATCTGTTCATTGCTTCAGCCGCATACATGAATGGCCTCTAAGGATATCTACATGAAGTTTGATTTGTTAGTTCTCAGAGTGCTAGCTTCTTATGAAGATGCTCTTAATGGGTGAACAAAGGAAAAGGAGGATGTGCTAAACACAATAGAGAACAGCCTTCTTTCTAGGCTCTCACAAAATTAATCCTAGCAAACTCCCTAACAGAGGAACGATTTTCTTTGAATCTCATATGCCTAGGAGCCCACCCCAAAAGCCTCATGCCCTAGAGAAATCTCTCAAATTTCTCATGCTCAAAAGCTCTCCAAAAATTCTATTCCTTTGTCTCACAAAGGGCTGAATATATAAGGGGTTGGGTGGCATGGAGTTGGAGATTGGAATGAAGTCCAATTCAAAATTTTTTTGAATAGAAACTTCTCCCATACCCTAACCCTATCTGAGAGTGGGTGGCAAGGGATGTTTGGCATCCAGAAATCTCATGCACAATCTATTTGTGCATTGAGAATAGGGAGGGGGTTTTAGGGTTAGGTGCAAGGGAAGATGCAGTCCTAAATTGGATCTAGCATCCAATTTGGCTCAAATCAAACCATTGATTAGATCCAAACATATAAGTTAATCTAATCTAATTATCTCTTAATCTCTTAATCAAATAAAGGATTAATTGAGTCCAAGATCTAATCAAATTAAGATCTCATCTTTCTTAAAAATTAGGTCATCCAATAACCTCATCAGGTCAAACCTAATTGAATCCAATTCAATTAGTCTTGATCTAATCTTATAACTTAATCAAATTAAATCAATTAATAATCTAATTATTAATTAATCTTTTCTTAGTTAATTATGTTAGGTTAATCATCAATCACATTGATAGTCATATCCTTCAATAATTCTCAATCATTGATTAGCCACCTGATCGAATCAAAACTGTTGTATGTGTGACCCCATAGGTTCGAAGTTGGTAGTAGAGGAATAAGTTTCCTGTACCAATTAAAGTGATCATCTAGCCATGGTATCTGATGATCGGATAGAATTGAATGTAGTGAAGTAACATTCATAACCTATTGAAATATGGTTATCATATAATTCATCTTTTTGACTAATAATACTCAGGATGACTTCAGAGTTTATTGTTAAGTTTTGATCAGTACATCTTTATAGTGTATCAACCTACTCAATCATGTGACTTCTCACTAGGATTATCTTAGCCAAGATTTTGCTAAATTAAAATACGTTGATGCATTCTCTTCAATTTTATTTGGATTGGTCAATCCCATCTTGACTTACGCACTAACTTGACTGCATCCAGAAATCTTCCATCACTGAATTAAAAATTTAGATAGTCTGATACCAAAGTACAGTGAGTTGCTTATAAGTTATGGTGGTGATCTCAAGTCAGAGGGACACCTATAACTATATCTCCTCGAATAACACTCTTGACAATAGAGTACTCTAGAATAGTCACATTCAGTACAGATCAATATCCCACTTGTATGCCATATCAGTGTCTCCACACTTCTTAGTTAAGAGGACAACCAATCCATATGGCACACAATGACTTATACTCGATATAATTATCATCCTTATTAATAATGTATCATTTGACTACAAATAAGTTTAAGAACCACACAATAAATCCTCTATTATTTTAGAAGTAGTTCTAAGAGCGTTTATCATAACTATGAAATTCAATTAAAGAGATGTACAACCTTATGATAAAAATAATTAAAATATTTTTTATTAATTTATAATTTATATATAATTATAAAATTAATCTTAACTATCAATAGATTGATGATTGACTTTGGGACATAATTTTCAACAAAACTTTCATTATATGATGGCCCAATTATCATTGTTAATTTCATTATATCCAAGAAAAAAGAAATCAAATTTAGTTAAATTAGATTTAATATTTAAATTAAATTAATAATATTTAATTAAATTTAGTTAAATTAGTTTAAATTTTCGAACCAAACTTAAGGAGGGGCCATTGGGAGGCCCAGCTCAGCCCATTTTTAGTTTTATTTGTAATCTCGCTCGGTACTTTGAAACCTCTAGGATGGGATTTTCCTGGATGCCATGCTGGTGTGCTCACGCAGCCTAGTCATTTGGCACGCTCCAAGTCCACATGCACGGGATGCATGTTCCGACCATCCTAATTTGCAATGATGTCCTTTACTTAAAAATCTAATATTTTAAAAATTTTAAAAACATTGCATTGCATAAAATGATAGATCCATCTTTTGATTAATGTATATATTCTTTGACATCTATAAATTTATATATTTTTGTACGAGTGGAAGAATTATATACATTGATTAATTGACTATCCAATTTAGATAGTTTGAGAATTATAATTAATTATATAAGTAATTACATTAATCAAATGGTATGTTGAGGATTTGAGAGAACTTTTGGATAGCATTTTCTTTAGTTCTTCTCATACATCTTCAGCTATGTGGGAAGAACTAATAAAAAATGCTACCAAATTTTTTTTAGCTTCTATTACTTATCGTTTGATTACTATAATTGACCTATAAAATTAATATAATTTCTATATGGGATGGGACCTTTTATACCTATTAGTTGATGATAGGATACATTTATTATGTAAGCTATTTTAAATAATAAAATATTTGGTAAGGATTTTGTTTTGTATTTGTATATGTAGAATCCTTAGATAGTATGCTATGGACCGTAGTTGGATGGATCGTCGAGTAGTGAACAAGGTGATTTCTGTTGAATATAAGAAGAGTGTTAAGTGCTTCTATGATTATGCTTTTGAAAATATTGCACTCTTAGTTTAAGATGGGCTTGGGATACAATAATTGCCCATTTATATAGGAGTGGATTAATACTAAACTATAAGCATTGGTACTTACACGGAGAGACGTGTGAGACAATTATAAGGGTTAGAAGTTAGTAGGATAGGGACACAGACAAAATGATAGATATGGTTATAGATGCGGCTTAGAGTTGTTAAATTTAAAGATCGAGTTTAATATGATGGTCAATTATTATGATAGGATAGTAGCAATAATAAAGAACATGCTACCGAAGGATGAGAAGCTTGTTAGGAGCTTATATGCTTTAAAGAAAATAGAGAAAGAATTAGGCATGGGATATAAGAAGATAGATGCATGCCATAATGATTGCATGCTTTTCTATAAGGAGGACTAACTGAAGAGCTTATGTGATGTATGCAGTGAAAGCCAATTTAAGCTGAGGTAAGAGGGTAGAAATTAGAAGGATATATCATATAAGATTTTTCGATATCTTTTTCTTACTCCTAGGCTTCGGAGGTTCTACTTATCCAAGAATACTGTCAGATAGATGAGATGGCACAAAGAAGGAATTCACAAGCACACGATATGATGAGTCATCCATCGGATAGTGAGGCACGAAAGAAATTTGATGCTTGCCCTTCTTTATTTGCCCATAAATAAAGAAGGTCCAATTGGGTCTGTCTACGGATGGGTTTACACTGTTTAGTCATGTAGCGGTTCCTTATTCATATTGGCTAGTCTTCATTATTTCATACAATTTGCTACCTGAGATGTACATGAAAGAACATAATATCTTTCTTATATTAGTCAATCCTAGACTACGACTCCCTGGTAGAAGCATTGATGTACATCTAAGGCCTTTTATTGATGAGCTGAAATTTTTATAGTCCGATGGCATATGTACATTTGATATATCGAAGAAGTAAGATTTTATAATAAAGGCTATATTGATGTGAATCATTAGCGATTTTCCTGCTTATGAGATGCTCGCTATAAAAATGTTAAGTATTAGCAATGGTTATTAGCGATGATAAATTTATCATCGCTAATAACTATTTTTTACGATGGCAAATAGTGACCAAGAAATCTGTCATCATAATAAATAAAAAAATTATTAGCAATGGTATATTTAGCTTTTAGCAATGGCAAGATGCATCTCTAATAAAAAATATTTTTTTATAATTTGATTCTAATACTATTAGTGATGAAAATTTTTTATTAAAGATGACATCAAGCTATTGCTAATACTAAAATAATTTTATTTTTTTTATTTGATTCTAAAATTATTAACGATGAAAAATTATTATTAGAGATGTTATGAAGCCATCTTTAATGCTAAAGTAATCTTATTTTTTTAATTTGATTCTAATATCATGTCATCGCTAATACTAAAGTAATTTTATTTTTTTAATTTAATTTTAATATTATTAGTGATAGAAAATTATTATTAGAGATGGCATGAAGCCATCACTAATACTAAAGTACTTCTTTTATTTGATTCTAGTATTTTTAGTGAAGGAAATATGTTATTAGTGATGGTAGGAAGCTGTCGCTAATATAAAATAATTTTATTTTTTTAATTTAATTCTTATTTTAAATTTTTTAATATTTTTAAATTAATATTTATATGTTTTTGTTAAATTAAATTTAATATTTAAATAAAATTAATAATATTTAATTAAATTTAGTTAAATTAGTTTTAAAGTAGTTAAATTAGTTTCAAGACTGCCATGTGTTAGTTAACGTCAAGAAAACTACCTGAGTGGCTTTGGTACATGATTTTATCAAGAGAGCAGTACTCACTAGAGGGATAGTACTCATCAAAGGAGAGGTGGCAAAGGATAGGAAAGAGAAAGCAACTCCAATAGTCATAATGAAAGAGAGAGAAAGAGAAGAGAACAAAATAAACTATTTTTGGTAGCTGGATTTATAGGAAAGAAGAAAATCAAGACCTACTTGTAGCTAAGAAGCTAGATCCCACAAACACATCTAGAATATATATTTGACTTTAAAACTACATACTCGATTAGATTTTATAAACAAACTTTTTTAACGTTATCCTTGATCAGCGGCAAATGGCACACCATAGCAGACCTATCCCTAGATCCACCAATCGATGTCGATCCTCCATCAGAGAGATCATTAGACTCTACAAAATATCAAGTATGAAAAGAAGCTAGATGTGCATAATATGCTAACATAACTGTCCAAGAAAAGATGTTATGTAAGAAAGTAGACAACCATGAGAGCAAACATAAATTAGTAAGTATGAAATACAAAACGAAAAGGCTTAGTAGTGATGGCTTTTAGCAACGGCATTTTTGCCATCGCTAATAGTAAGTATTAGTGATGGATGACTGATTATTAGCAATGACAAAAGCCATTGCTAATAAATTTAAATTTTTTTTAAAAAAAAATAGTTATAATTATAATTAAATTAATTAATTATTGATAGCTATTCGTGATGGCAAGATTTATCATCGCTAAGTGATGGCACCAATGGCATTAGCGTTGGATACCTTGCTATCACTAATATTCTGCCATATTTTCCAACCATGAAAAATAAATTTTCACTTGTGCGCTCCTCTTCCTCTCCCCTTCTTGCGATTCTCCTCTCTCCAGCACCTAAACCCCCCTCAACCCTCCAAACCCTTTTCCTTTCTCCTCGCCCCGTCCCTCCGATGTCCCATGGCACTGAGCCCACACCCCTCCATGCCATGGCTCCCTTCACCAGTGCCTAAACCCCCCTCAATGCCCCTAACCCTCCTTTCCTCCCTTCCTGCCCTATCCTTCCAACAACCCATGTTCTCGAGCCCGCATCCCTCCATGCCCATAGCTGCCCTCTCGCCAATGCCCAAACCTCCCTCAACCCCCCTTTCATCCCTCCACCCTTCATCCCTTGCCTCCCCATCCCTCTGGTGTCCTGCGGCCCCAAGCCCGTGTCCCTCCATGCCCACAGTCGCCTCAACCCCATCAGCTCCGACATCACCGACCCGACCCCATGGCCCCAAGCCTGCATCCTGAGCCCGCATTCCTCCATGCCCATGGCCACCCCAACTCTGCTAGCCCCGATGTCGCCGACCTAACCCCGTGGCCCCAGCCCCGCCACCCCCAATCTGCAGCCCTACCCCACCGACTTGATCCTATGGCCCCGAGCCACACTGCCTTCTCATGGCCCCACCACCCTCGAGCCGTCGTCTCCTTGCTGTTGTGACCCTACAGTCCCAGCCTCATCTCCTAACTATTGTGACCCCGCGATCTCATCCCTGAGTCGGTTCCTTTTTGTTGTGAGTATTAGCGAGAGCATTAGCAATGGCTAATACTATTACTAAAAATTAATTTTTTATTTACATATGTTAATTAAGTATAATTAGATATTAAAAAAATAATTAATTAAATATTAATTTAATTAATTAGCTAGGTGTTTAATTAATTAATTAATTTGAAGTAGGGACTTGGGTCTCAGCATGTAGAGCGCTTGGACCAAGGAAACGTGCCGACCAGCATTACAAACATGGGGCCAGGGCATACCCTACATGCTTGGGCCTCGGGTCCTAGCCAGTGTCCAGGGCAACTGGTCCTCATGCAAAGATCGAGTGCATATTCTATGGCATCCTATAATTCAGTGTTAATTTAAGTAATTAATTAGATATTAATTTTTTAAAAAAAATTACATTGCATGAAATCATAGAGCTATCTTTTGATTAATGTACATATTCTACTATATCCATATATTTATATATTTTTATATGGATGGAAGAATTATATATATTGGTCAATTGATTCTTCACTATGGATAGTTTGAAAAATGCAAGTAATTTTATAGATCATTATAATAATCAAATGGTATGCTGAGTGTTCAAAAAAAATTTCACACAGCATTTTCTTTTAATTCTCCCCACACATCTTCAGCCATATCGGAAGAACTAAGTGAAAATGCTGCTTAAATTTTTTTCAACCTCGTTGCATATCGTTTGATTACTATAATTAACCTATAGAATTAATGTATTTGCTAAATGGGATAGGACCTTCTATACCTATTAGTTGATGATAAGATGTATTTACTATGTAAGCTATTTTGAATAATAAAATAATTAATTAGCAGTTGCTTTGTATTTATGTATATATAGAATTTTTAGATAGTGTGCCATGGACTGTACTTGGATGGACCATCGAGTAATCAACGGAGTGATTTTTGTTGAATATATGTTGGGTGTAGAGTACTTCTATGATTTTGCTTTTGAAAATGTAGCACTCTTACATCAAGGGCGGGCTCGTTGCCCTTGTAACAAATATGGCAATAGAGAAATATTTGATAGGAATACAATTACTGTCCATTTGTATAAGAGTGGATTTATGCTTAACTATAAGCATTGGTACCTACATGAGAGATGTGGGAGAAAGTTTCAAGGATTAGAAGCGAGCAGGATAGGGACACAGATAGAATGGTAGACATGGTTATAGATGCAGTTGGTAGTAGTGATTTTTACTATATGCAGAAAGATGCTGATGAACCTCTATAGCCAGGATATGAAACACACACTGCATTATCAGCTATGTTAGAGTTATTGAATTTGAAGATCGAGTTTAATATAATGGTCAATTATTATGATAAGATGGTAGCAATAATAAAAAAGATGCTACCCAAGGATGAGAAGCTTGTTGGAAGCTTCTATGCTTTAAAGAAAATGATGAAAGGATTAGGCATGGGATATGAGAAGATAGATGCATGCCGTAATGATTGCATGCTTTTCTATAAGGAGGATCAACTGAAGAGCTCATGTGACATATGCGGTGAAAGCCAATTTAAGCCAAGACAAAAAGATAGAAATAAGAAGGGCATACCATATAAGATTCTTAGATACCCTCCACTCACTCCTAGGCTTCGAAGGCTCTACTTGTCCAAGAGTATTACCAGGTAGATGAGATGGCACAAAGAAGAGATTCGTAAGTACTCCAATATGATGAGTGATCCATCGAACAGTGAGACATGAAAGTAATTTGATGCTTTCCACTCTTTATTTGCTCATGAATCATACAATATCCGACTAGATCTATCTATGGATGGCTTTTCACCTTTCAGTAATGCAGTGGCTCCTTATTCATGTTAGCCTATTTTTATTACTCTATATAATCTCCTGCCTATGATATGTATGAAAGAACATAATATCTTTCTTACATTAGTCATTCCTGACCACAACATCCTAGTAGAAACATTGATGTATTATCTTAGTCCTCTTGTTGATGAGCTAAAATTCTTATGGTTCAATGGCATACATACTTTTGATGCATCAAAGAACCAGAATTTTATAACAAAGGCTGCATTAATGTGGACCATTAACGACTTTTCTACTTATGGGATGCTATCAAGGTAGAGCACTCATGGAAAGCTTGCATGTCCTATTGCATGGAGAATACCAAATCATTTTAACTTAAGCATGGTCATAAACTTTATTGGTTTGATTATCATCATTAATTCCTTCCCGAGCATCATTCTTTTCAAAAGTAGCGAGATAGTTTTAGGAGGAATAAGATAGAGAAGGACCATGCACCCTCATACCTCAATGGTATGGAAGTATTTTAGAGGGTATCTCAACTGGATGAAGTCCAGTTTGGCATGCTATTTGACAAGTAGAAGCCTCGGGGATTCGTTAGAACTCATAACTGGATGAAGCAAAGCATTTTTTGGGAGTTATAATACTGGTCCACCAAATTGATCCATCATAACCTTGACGTCATGCATACTAAGAATAATGTATTGGATAATATTTTTTACACTATTATGGATCTCAAGGGCAAGATGAAGGACAATCCCAAAGCTGAGTAGATATGAAGAATATATTTAAGCATCTTTAGTTAGAGCTGGTTGAGGTGTCACCTGAAAAATTTTTGAAGTCAAAAGCATTTTATACCTTAACAAGGGAACAGTTGAAAGACATTTGTGAATGGTGTAAAAGTCTTAAATTCCTAGATGGTTATGCAAGTAATCTAGCTTGATGCATCAATGTCAAAGATTGCAAGTTCTATAGGCTAAAGAGCCATCATTGCCATATCTTCATGGAACAATTACTTTCATTGGCTTGGCATGATCTCCTTCCCAACTCCATATGAAGTTCTTGAAGAAAACTGGCAGGATTTTAAGCATGATTTTTAAAAACTTTTAAGCAAAAAATATAAGATTAAATAATTTAATCTAATTATCATGCTTAAGGTCAGATCTAAAACACCTATCCTAGGATCGACAACATGATATATTGCATGTATAAAAATCTAAAAAAATAAAATATATGCATCAATCACATCAATGCCTGAAACTAGATCTAACTTTTAAATCAAACTTCTATGGTTTAGAACCTTATACCTAAGCATGGTAGATGATCTCCACCATTGAAATGCTCAGATCTGAAGCTTTGCTGGTGGCTCATAGCTGCACAGGATGTCTAGCCTCTACAAATCATTTACTTGAAGTCCTATGCTATCCAATCTTCCAAAACTACTAGATCGCACGAAGATCGCTGGAAGGCTGATCTAATTTTTTCTCTTCTTTGAACCTCTCAGACTCTTTAAAGTTGAAGATGAATCAAAGGAGGATGTAGGGAAGTGGAAGAAGAAAGGAGAAAACAATTATCTCTGACTTTCCCTCTCGTCCAAAAACCCTTGCAATTAGGGTTTAATTTCTCACCCAAGAGGAGGAAAAATTCCTCTAATCTCTCACACCAATTGATGGCTGCCCACCCCTATTCCTCATGCCCACTTAGTATGTTCAGCCCCCTTTCCTTTTAGATTTCTCATGATGGAAATTCACTTAGAGGTGGCACATAAAAAGAAGGGATTTTATAGAAGTTAAACACCTAGTAGATTAGATAGCATAAGGCTAGGGTTTTAGTCTAGATTTAAACTCTTTTGAATCCAGACTTTATCCAACCAAACCTTATCCCTATCCAAATAGAAAAGTAGCCAAACAAGAGCTCTGGGCATGGGCAATAACCAAGAAAAACAATCATTTTGTCGCACAAAATGAGAGTTCTTCTAGAGGTAGTCGACCAAGATGGAAAAGGATAAGATGGTGTTTCATTTCAATACTCTTTTGAAACTAATTTAAACTAATCTAATCCTCATCCATCTAGGACAGCAAGGAGGGCTTTTTTTGATGAATATCTCATGGACAAAACTCATTTTGTGCATTGGAATTGGGCGTTGAGAGAAAACATGGTGCAAGAGAGTAATCTAACATTTTTGGACTCTAGATTTCTATCATCTAGTTCCAACTAAATCCAATTTAATTAAAGCCAAATAAATAAGACTAAACCCAATCTAATTAGGCATGAAACCAACTCAATTAAATTTTAATCAAATTAAGAATTGATTGAGTCCATGTCTTGATCAAATTAGAAACCAATCTTCCTTAGCGATTACGTCATCTCATAACATAATCGGGTCAAACCAAATCGAATCCAATTCAATTTGATTTGATCCAAAATACTTTGCACAATTAAATTCAACCAATTAGCAATCGTATTGCTAACTATTCCTCCAATGTCAGAGTCCTAGCTAGTGAGACTCTTGGTCATAGAGTTTTAGTCCAATAAGACTCTTGATCATAGAGTTTCAGTCCAATGGGACTGTCGATTAGCCTTATGATCAAACAGGTATTTCTTTTGAGTATGACCCTATAGGTTCGAACCTAAGCCGATAGTATAAGAATAAATTTTGGTACCAATCAAAGTAACCATCTAGTAATGGTACCCAACATCCAAATAGTCTGAATATATGTGAAGCAACATTGAGAACCTACTAGAATATAGTTATCGTATAATTCATCCCTTTGACCTCCATGCTTTGGATGACTCAAAGTTAAACTATCAACCCTTATTAGTACATCCATAATGTGTCTCAACTTATCAGTCTTGTGACTCCTCACTAGGGCTATTCTGGCCAAGGCTTTGCTAAATTGAAATACAATATAACATATCTCCTAAAATCAGAAGTAGTCAATCCCATCTTGACTCATACACTGACTCTTTAAGTACTTGACTGAATTAGAAATTTATGTAGTCTAATAAACCTTCCATGACTAAATTAGAAATTCATCTAGTCTGGCATCAAAATATAGTGAGTTGCTTGAAATCCATCATGGTGATCTTAGGTCGGAAGGGCGGTTATACTTATATCCCTTCGGAGCAAGTCCTAATAGCAGAATGCTCTGGAGTTGGTCATGTTCAGTATAGATGTACTCCTATATCTCAGCAATATGCTATACCATTATCTCCAAACTCCTTGGTTAAGATGATAACCAATCTATATGACACATAATGATCTGTACTTGATATTGCTATCATCCTTGTAATAGTATATTGTTTGGTCATGAACAGGTTTAAGAACAAAATGATAAATCATTCTTTATCAATTTAAAATAGTCCTAAGAACTTTATTATAATACAAGAGTTCGTTAGAAGATGTATATAATTTATAATAAAAAAGCCAAATAATTATTTTATTAATTAATTCACATCAATATATATAAATAAGCTCAACCATCAATAGGTTAACAATTGGCTTTGGGACATAATTCCTAATAACTCCTACTTGAACTAAACAAATCGGTATAGTATCATATACCCATCTTTGACTTGTGATTATCAAACTTTTTTACCATAAGAGCTTTAGTGAATGGGTCAGCTAGGTTTTTTTTTTATTGATCTTCTAAAGCTCGACATTATCTTGATCCACGATCTTTCGGATAAGATGGTAGTGAATGTAGAATATGCTTTGTCCACTAGGATGCCTTTAGTTCCTTCGCTTGAGCAATGGCTCCAGTGCTATTGCAATAGAGCAGGACTAGACAATAAGGATGGGTGCCACTTCGAGCTCGGTGATGAAATTTCTCAGCTATACAGCTTTTTTTATGACATCAGATGCCGCGATATACTCCACCTCATAAACTGAGTCATCCATAGTGTACTACTTGAAACTTTTTCAGCAGACAGCTCTACCATTAAAGATAAAAATGTACCCCATCATATTTTGGCTATCATCACGATCAAAGAGTCTGTAAATTCTATAAGTTTTAAATCTTACTCACCATAAATGAGCCACTGATCCTTAGTAAAGAATAATTTTTATAACCTTTCAATGGTTCTTCCTCAGATCAAACTGGTATCTGCTCACTACCCCTAATGAGTATGCCACATCTGATATCGTACGTGTTATGGAGTATATAATAGAGCCCACTGTTGAGGCATATAGGATTCTACTCATATACTCTATCTCTTAAGGTGTTGTTGGTCAATCCCTCTTCGAAAGAAAAATTTCATGACCTATCAGAAGATAGTCCTTCTTGAAATTCTCCATGCTGAATCACTTCAATACAGTGTCTATGACATGGACTGGGACAACCCAAGCATCTTCTTACATCTATCTCTATAGATCTTCATCCCTAGAATGTAGAATGCTTCTTCCAAGTCCTTCATGGATAACCGAGATGATAGCCAAACCTTTATTTCTTGCAATGCAGGGATGTCATTCCCAATAAGAGAATGTCATCCATATACAACACAAGAAATACAACCATAAAATTGTTAGCCTACTTGTAAATATAGGGTTCCTTTCCATTTTTAATAAAGCTATACATTCTAATCATTTTATTAAAATGCATGTTTCAACTCCAAGATGCCTGTTTCAATCCATAAATAGATCTCTGAAACTTGCATACTTTAGACTCATGTATGAATGTGAACCCTTCAGGTTGTATCATATACACCTTTTCTTCTAGCTTTTCATTTAAGAAAGTTATCCTCATATCCATCTGCCAGATTTTATAGTCCAGATTGGCAGCTATCGTAAGCATGATCCGAATGAATTTAAGTATTATCATAGAAAAAGATGTCTCATCATAGTCTATACGATAATACTGATGATATTTTTTGACAATCAGATGGACTTTATAGATCGCCATCTTCTCGTCTGTGCTTCTTTTTCTTTTGAAGATCCACTTGCATCCTATGGATTTTATCCCTTCAGATGGATCAACTAATATCTATACATCATTGATCTTTATGGACTCCATTTTGGATTTCATGGTTTCAAGGCACTTATCAGAGTCGGATCTCTACATTACATCCATATAGGTGATCGGATCCTCATTATTCTTATCGAACTCGATAGGATCACCATCTTAGATCAGAAAACTATAGTGTCTATCCGATTGACACGGTACTCTACCAAATAGCCTTAAGAGTGTAGGTACATCAGGCTCCAATTTAATCTAATCAAATTTGATTCATGTTTTGCTACTTGTGTCGGTTCTTCTACTTGTTGAACTTTCTCAAGTTTAATCTTAAAGGCATTAGTTCCTTCACCAAGAAACTTCTTTTCTAAAAAGACTGCCTTAAGGCTGACGAATATTTTTTGTTCATCAGTAAGGTAGAAATAATATCCCTTGATTTCTTTCGGGTATCCAATAAAAATACACTTATCAAACCTAGGTCTAGCTTGTCCATCTTTAAATATTTGACATAAGCTGAGCACCTCCAAATCCTATGATGTGAGAGTACTGGCTTACGCTCTATCCATATCTCATATGATATTTTAGCTACAAACTTACTCAGAACTCTATTAAGAACATAACATGTCTATTTGAGTGCATATCCCCAAAAGAAGATTGGCAGACTAGCAAAGTCCATCATGGAATGAACCATGTCTAATAGGATTCGATTTCTCCTTTTAGACACACCATTATATTATGGTATCCTAGGAGGAGCCCATTAAGAGAAAATTCTATTCTCTTCTAGATATGTCAGGAACTCATTAGAGAGGTATTCACCCCCTCGATCAAACTGAAGAGTTTTAATACTCTTTCTAGTTTATTTCTTTACTTCATTATGAAACCATTTAAATATTCAAATGATTTATACTTATGTTTCATCAAGTAGATATATCCATGTCTAGATAGGTCATCTATGAATGTAATAAAGTAGTGATATCCACCTCTAGCATAAGTGCATATAGGTCCACATACATCAGTATGTACTAGACCTAGAAGCTCACTGGCTCGTTCATCTTTTTTGATAAAATATGATTTTGTCATCTTCCCAAGTAGACAAGACTCAGAGATAGGTAATGATTCAAAATTATTGACTTCAAGAATTTTCTTTTGAGTCAACCTGTTCATCCTATTCTTATTAATATGACCCAACCTACAATGTCAAAGGTAGGCATTAGAGACATTATCTATCCTAGGGCATTTGCTGGATGAGTACTTTATATTAACAGGCTATGATAATATATCCATTACATTGTTCAATTGCCCATAAGTTATAGTAACAACATTCAAAATGACGAGTACTTTATATCCAAGTTTTTCTTTATTGATATTTCATAACTATTTTTGGCTAAAAGGCCTATAGAAATAATATTTAATAAAAAACTTGGACAAGAGTTACATTCACTAAGAACAACTATATAAGAATTGAATACTAGCTTAATGATTCCTAAAGCTAGAATTAGAGTTGGTCTTCTATCTCCAATATTCAGAAATCTTTCATCTTCTTCAAATCTCCTACTAACTTGTAACCCCGTAATAAATTACAAATATGATAAGAATTTTCGATATTTAAAGTCCAAGTAGTAGTATCACATATAGAGAAGTTGCTAGAAGTTATCATATAATTATCTTGTCCAACAATAAATTGCTTCTTCCTCAGCCTATTCGGGTCTAGGAAGCAATGTACTGAGGATAGTTCTTCTTCTAGTACCCATACTTCTTACAATACAAGCATTCTGCCTAGCACTAGTCGGACTTAGGTTTCTTGGTTTGACCCTGCATGGATGTCCCAACATGCTACTGCACCTTCTTATTTTTCTTTTTCTTATTTTTCTTTCCATTCTTAAAGAGTCGACGACCAGAAGAAGACCCTTCCACTACATTCACCAACCCCTTATGGAGCCGATGATCCTTCTTAATATTCTGCAGCAATCCTAGTAAATAGTGGTAGTTAACTGTAGGCTTTGTCATTCTATAATGAGTAAGAAATAGGAGGTAGGATTTCAGCAAGGAGTTCAGTATAGTATTTTTTTTCAAACTATTCATGCAACGAAAAGCCAAGCTTGCTCAAGTGCTCAATCAACTCAATCATGTATAGTACATGATCAGTAACTGACAATCCATCCCTTATTTGGGCATTGAAGATAGCACAACTGGTCTTATGCCTCTCAACATTATCGAGAGTGCCAAAGGATTTGTTCAACATTTGAAGCATATCCTCTAGCTGAGTATTCTTTAACCTGCGACTGAATTCATCGCTCATCACTATGAGCATAATGCAACGAACCATGGTTTGATCATTGAGCCACTTCTGGTAAGTATCTTGGACTGTCCTATGTGCATTCGGAGCTAGTTCCTTAGGTACCAGATCTGTCAGAATGTATAGAATTTGCTCATGCTCTAGGATAATCTTTAGCTTTTGCTATCAGCTATTGAAATTGGATCCTGTTAATTTATCACTATCCAATAGTGATCGGAGTGATAAGGTGGTGGCCATAACTGCATTAAAAAAAAATCAAAAATCTAATTAGTATATGAATTAATAAGCCTAAAGATTTGGACTTTAATCTAAAGATTCTTCCACTATTTTATATGAATTAATAGCATCTACCTCCAATTCAAGGAATTACCTTAATTTCTTATTGGGTACTAGAATCCATACAGACTACACACAAGTTCGATTTTGGTCGACCAACCCATATGCATCTAAGGGTAGGTTCTTAATCAATTATTTTTCTAAATAATTTTTAGTAAATAATTTTTTCCCAAATGCCAATTTAATAGGCTTTGACCTCCAATAAAAAGATCTGATTAGATCCAACCATTAACATGACCATATTTGGCGTATCTAACTAATGAATGATTAGGCCCGACTCTGATTGGCCAATCTAATACCCATCAAAGAGACACAACCAAGTTATCATATTATGAATGATAATTTTAATAGTCGATAAGTACCAGGCCTTTGGGTCTCCAATGATTATCAAATTAATGGATCTATTATCATCCAACTTAATGGGAGGCTATGATATAGTTGTCATCATAACTATTTCATTTTTAAGGACCTAATAATTTAGAAAATTTAATTAATATATTTTCAAAAAAAAAAGAGATTGACTAGCTAATCATGATTCTTCCATTGACTTCACCAAGTTAGATCAAAGAGGATCAAAAACAAGCCAATCTAGGGGCACCTAAATCAGTCACACTGATTTACCTAATTGAGATGGGTCAACATGCATCATCAAGTGATCTAATCAAAATCTAACCCATCATGTCGGTCAGGTAAGTGAGATTGATAGAAGGGATATGCCATTAACTCACCATAGATCGAATCTATACGAGTAGCTCTCAATTAAAAATCATTGATCAATACTGCCAAACTTACCTTAGACTTTAACTGGTTAATTACCTTTGATTGGATCCACCTAATAATCCAGATTCGACCACTGAGCCAAAATCAAATCTATTTGGTTCAATTAAAGACATAGACTTGACCGACTACAACTATTTTAGTTGATCTAGAGTATCTTTAATCTAATCTAAAATAATATTTGGTCAGATTTGATCAACTACTCTTGCTATGTCTATTTTTTAATTCTAACCTTAGGTCTAACCTAATTAATAGATCTTATTCTAACTAATCCATTAACCCATGTGTTATGTAATTATCTTAGGATCTTCAATTCATAATTCTAGATTGTAACAAATAACTCTTAATTCTTAATTAAGTATAAGGCTGATGGATCAGGGTTTTCTATCTCAGAACTAATTTCTAGATAAAATAAATTTTAAAAATAAATCATAAATTAATTTAGATCTCATCTAACATATTTATGATTTGATTTTTTTAGAGCAGCACGTATTAGGATAACCTCTCCATTATAAGAGATAAGTCTTACAGTAAGACAATCTTATACTCAGTATGTGTGATCATTGATTTTATTATTTTTAGATTTTATTAAAAAAATTATTTAGATCTAATCTAAATAATTAGAAATTATATCTATACATGCATATATATCATGTTATAAATAACCTAGGCTCTGATACCACTGAAGAAAATTGATAGGGATTTAAGCATGATTTTTAAAAAATTTTAAGTAAAAAATATAAGATTAAATAATTTAATCTAATTTTTATGTTTTAGATCAAATCTAAAACACCTACCTTAGAAACTACAACATGATATATTGCATGTACAAAAATTTAAAAAAATAAAATACATGCATCGATCATATCGATGCTTGAAATTAGATCTAACTTTTAGATCAAACTTCTAAGATTTCGAAACTTATACCTGAGCATGGATAGATGATCTTCATGAAGAAATTATATCTAGAGTTTCATGAATAGATCTTGAAATTTTTTCAAGATCATGCAGTGAAAGACTTAAATAAATTAAATATTTATTTAAATAAATATGTAAACACCTAGATCTTAGATCTATTACATGATCAAGGAATGATATTAAATCAAAAATTAAAATCAAATAAGAAAGAAAAGGTTGATCAAATTAACCTAGATCTATACTACATCAAATGCAGGTATGAAGTTAATAGATCAGATCTATTACCTGAGCAAGTTAGACATTCTAATTTGCTTATCCGGGCTTGAGGATGAAGTCATGAGTTGCACATGCATCCAGCCTCTAGGAGACATCCGCACGAGCCCACGAACACGATCAAAGATTTTAACGCAGAAAATCAGCACAGTATGCTAGCACTATGCTGATCTCTCTTCGACGGTTGATGCTTCCTTCTTTGAAACTTGGATACTCTAAAATACTAGAAGAAAAGAGAAAGATTTGTGATCCTGAGACACCTCTCAAAAGCTTACAAAAAGGAAGAAAGAGATCTGGAACAAAAACCCTAGAAGAAGACCCTCTTCTTCTTCTTTGTTCTTTTTTTAGACACCTTGATTTGTGTTTTCAATATCTCCACAAACTAGATGAATTTTTCTCTAATTTTTCTACACCAAATAGGCCTCTAAAGTTTCTACAATCCACAAAAAGTTCAGCCAAAAATTCTGTTTAAACAAAGAGATAAGCAAAGTCCAAGTTAGGTCAAAAACTAGACTAGGAAGGACCAAATAAGGGAAGTTGTTGGGGCGCCCAACTCTTGGGTGCCCCCATCTTTTTTTTCTGCCATGGACCAACAAAGGGGGGCACACAAAAAAGTCCTCTTTTACCATGTAAATCAAAGAAAATAAGGAAGGATGGGTCGGCACACTTATGAGAAGAGTTTTGGTTGACAAGGATTCTATCTCATAGAATCCTTAAGCAAAACTAATTCCACTTTTGACTTGGTCTTCCAACAAACTTCCATATGAGAAAAAGGAAGAGAGAAGGGAGGCATGAGAAACCTTGGGTGTGGAGATTATTCACACAAAAATACAAAGAAAAAAGGATGGGGCGTGAGGATTAGGTAGCATGAGGAATAGGGAGTCCTAGTCACACTAGGACTCCTATTTTGACTTGATCAAACAAGGTCTTTTAACCAAATAAAAATAAGAGTAAACCAACCCAATTAAATAAGACTCTAATCCATTTAAAGATTTAATTAAATTAGATTTAATTTTAATTTAATTTTCTAATCAAATTAGAAAATTTGGTTGACCCAAGTCTTAGTTAGACTAGGACTAGTTCTTTCTTGCACTTGACTTATCCAATAAGCCAATTAAACTTGATCCAATCAAGCCCAAACCAAATCTAATTAAATCATATTTAATTAGACTTAATCTCAACCTTCTGGCTTAATCAAATTAAATCAATTAGCAATTAAATTGCTAATCGATCCTCCTACAATACTTGCACTAGGTTAAAGACCAATCATATTGATTATTTAATCCTAAAACGATTCTAAATCGTCGATCAACCATCCGATCGGAACGTAAACTCTAATGTGTATGACCTTATAGGTCCGAACCTAAGTTGGTAGCACAGGAATAAATTCTTGTACCAATCAAAGTGACCATCTAGCAATGATTTCGATAGTCGAATAAGTCGAAAGGTGTAGAACACCATCCCTAGAACCCATGCGAATATAGTTTCCATATGATTCATCTTCTTGACCATAATGCTCGTAGGACATCTCAAAGTTCAACTGTAAACTCTGATCAGATTGTCCACATTGTATTTCAAAATATCAAAAGTATTTGATGGATTATCCTAGCCAAGGTTTTGCTATATTGAAATACAGTGATACATTCTTCTCCAACTCTTGGAGTGGTCAATTCCATCTTGATCACACTCCGACTTCGTAAGTACTTGACTGTGTCCAGAAGCCTTCCATTATTGAATTAAAAATTTAGTTAGCTCGGTACCAAAGCACAGTAAGTTGCTTGCAAGTCACTAAGGTGATCTTAGGTCTAAGGGATACTTATACCTATATCCTATCAGAGACATTCTTAACAACAGAATGCTCTGAAGTTGATCACGTTCAATGATGATGTATCCATACATCTCACTTATATGCCATACAAGTATCTCTACATTCCTTGATTAAGAGGATAACCAACCTATAGGACATATAGCAACCTATGCTGGATAGACGCTGTCATCCTAATTAACAACTTATTATTTGGTCATGAATAAATTTAATGACTAATTGATAAATTCTCTCTTTATCAAAACTAAATAGTCCTAAGTACTTCATCATAATAATGGAGTTCATTAGAAGATGTAAATTTACGATGAAAAAAGATGTCAAAATATTTTTTATTAATTAATAAATTAATTACAACATCTCAATCGTCAACAGACTAACGATTGACTTTTGGACATAATTTCCAACAACTCCCACTTGTCCTAAACCCACTCGGCATAGTATCTAATATCCATCTTTGATTTATGGTTGTCGAACTCCTTGATTGCCAGGACTTTAGTGAAGAGGTCAGTTAGGTTCTCCTTTCCATCGATCTTCTGAAGGTCGATGTCACCATGATCCATGATCTCATGAACCAAATGAAAGCGGAGTAGAATGTGCTTTGTCCACTGGTGTGCCTTTAATTTTTTTGCTTAAGCTATGGTGCCAGTGCTGTCGCAGTAGAGAAAGACTGGACCATCAATGGACGATGCTACATCGAGCTCGGTGATGAACTTCCTCAGCCACACAACTTTTTTTACTGCATCTGATGCTACCATATACTCTGCTTCGCAAATAGAGTCAGCCACTGCATGCTGCTTGGATCTTTTCTAGCATATGGCTCCACCATTTAGAGTAAAGATATACCCCAACACACTTTTACTATCATCATGGTCAGGTTAAAAGCTGGAGTCTGTAAACCCCACAAGCTTCAGATCTGACTCACCATAAACAAACCATTGATTCTTAGTATTTTTCAAATACTTAAGAATGATTTTAACCACTTTTCAATGATTTTCTCCAGGGTCAGACTGGTATCTACTCACTACTCCTAGTGAGTATGCCACATCTGGTCTCGTACATATCATTACATACATAATAGACCCCACTGCCGAAACATATGGAATTCTACTCATACGCTCTCTCTTCAGGAGTTGTCGGATAATCCTTCTTAGAGAAAAATTTTTTGGTTCATCGAAAGATAGCCCTTTTTGAAATTCTCCATGCCGAACCTCTTCAGCACAATTTCTATGTATGTGGACTGGGATATACCAAGCATCCTTTTAGATCATCCCTATAGATCTTTATCCCTAGGATGTAGGATGCTTCACCCAAGTCCTTCATGGAGAACTGTGATGACAACTAGACTTTTATTCCTTATAGTGTGGGGATGTCATTCCCGATTAAGAGAATGTCATCCACGTACAAAATAAGGAATACCACTGCTAGACCATTTGTCCATTTGTAAATGCAGGATTCTTCTCCATTCTTAATGAAGCCATACGTTTTGATCACTTTATTAAAATATATGTTCCAACTTTGAGATGCTTGCTTTAATCCATAAATGAATCTCTGGAGCCTGCACACCTTGGACTCATCTGTGGATGTGAATCCCTCAGGTTGTATCATATACACCTCTTCGATTAGCTCTCCATTTAGGAAAGCCGTCTTCACATCCATCTGTCAGATCATATAGTCCAGGTGGGCAGCTATTGCAAGCATTATTCGAATGGATTTGAGCATTGCCACTGGAGAGAATATCTCATCATAGTCAGTACCATAACTTTGACGATACCCTTTAGCAACCAGATGGGCATTATAAGTCTCCACCTTTCGGTCTGTACTTCTTTTTCCTTTGAATATCCATTTACACCCAATGAATTTAACCCCGTCAGGTAGGTCAACTAATGTTCATATATCATTGACCTTCATCCAATTCATTTCGGATCTAATGGCTTCTAGCCATTTCTTAAAGTTGGATCTCTGCATCGCATCCATATAAGTGATCGGATCCTCATCGTTTTCATCGAGTTCGATGGGATCACCATTCTGGACCAAGAATCCATAGTATCTATCTGAATGGTGTGGTACTCTACCGGATCGCCTTAATGGTATGGGTTCACTAGGCTTCAGATCTGATTTGATCAAATCCAACTTAGGTTCAACATTCTATATCGAACTTTCTATCTATTAAACTTCATCAAGTTCAACCTTAGAGATAATAGTTTCTTCACCAAGAAACTCCTTTTCCAAAAAGATTGCCCTAAGGCTGACGAATACCTTTTGTTCATCAGCATGGTAGAAATAGTATCCTTTGATCTTTTTTGAGTATCCTATGAATGTACACTTATCAGACCTAGGTCCAAGTTTATCTATAATTAACCGTTTGATATAAGCCGAGCACCTCCAAATCCTAAGGTGTGAAAGTATTGGCTTACGCCATGTCCATATCTCATATGGGATTTTAACTACAGATTTACTTGAAATTCTATTTAATAGATAACAAGTCAATTCGAGTGCATATCCCTAAAAGGATATCGGCAAGCTGGCAAATCCCATCATGGATCAGACCATGTCTAATAGAGTCTGATTCCTCCTTTCAAACATACCATTATGCTGTGGTATTTCAGGAGGAGTCTATTGGGAGAAAATCTCATTCTCTCCTAGATATATGAGAAACTCATCAGAAAGGTATTCTCCTCCTCGATCAGATCAAAAAGTTTTAATACTCTTTCTAGTTTATTTTTCTATTTCACTTTAAAATCATTTGAATATTTCAAAAGAATCCGACTTATGTTTCATCATATAGACATATCCACATATGGATAGATCATCTATGAAAGTGATGAAGTAGACATATCCACCTTTGGCACTTGTGCTCGTTGGTCCACATACATCAGTATGTACTAGAGCTAAGAGCTCATTAGCTCTCTCACCTTTTTCAGTAAAAGGTGACTTGATCATTTTACTAAGAAGACAAGACTCACAAATTGAAAGTGATTCACAATCACTGACTTCGAGGATTTTTTCTTGAGTCAACCTATTTATCCTATTCTTGTTTATATGACCTAGCCTACAGTGCCATAAGTAGATATTTGATACACTATCTAATCTAGGATGCTTGCTAGTAGAATAGACTATATTAATAGGTTGTGATAACATATATACACCATTGTTCAATTATCCATAGAAAGCAGTAACACTATTCACAATGATATTACAAACTCGTTTCTTTATTGAAATTTTATAATTGTTCATGGCCAAAAGGCCTACAAAAATGATATTTAAAAAGAAACCAGGATAGAAATGACAATCACTAAGAACAATGGTATGAGATTCAAATACAAGTTTCAAATTTTCTAAAGCTAGAACTAGAACTAGTCTTCCATCTCCAACGTTCAGGAATCGCTTGCCTTGCTCGAATCTTCTACTGACCTACAACCCCTGCAACAAATTGCAAATATGATAAGGACTACCAGTATCCAATACCCAATCAATAATATCATAAATAGAGAAATTGCAAGAAGTTATCATATAAATACCTTGTCCAGCAATAGTTTGCTTCTTTCCCTACCTGTTTGGATCCAGGGAGGCAATATACTGAGGATAGTTCCTCTTTCAGTGCCTCCGCTTTTTACAAAAGAAGCATTCAGCTTGACTCTTATCGAGCTTGATCTTTCTGATTTGACCCTGCACTGATGTCCCAACCTGAACTTGCACCTTCTTTGTTTTCTTCTTCTTGTTCTTCTTCCCTTTCCTAAAGGGTCGAGAACTAGAAGATGAACCTTCCACTAAATTCATCGACTCTTTATAGAGCTGGTGATCCTTCTCAAAGTTCTGAAGTAACCCTAGTAAGTCGTGGTAGTTTACTTCAGACTTTGTCATTTTGTAATGAGTAAGAAAAGGAAGATAGGACTTTGGCAACGAGTTCAGTATTGCATCTTTTCCAAGTTGTTCATGCAAGAAAAAGTCAAGTTTGCTCAAGTGCTCTATCAGCTCGATCATGTACAGTACATGATCTGGGACAGAGGCTCCATCCCGCATTCTAGCATTGAAGATGGTGCAACTAGTCTTATGCCTCTCAACATCATCGGATGTGCCAAAAGAATCCTCCAACACTTGGAGCATTCATTTGGCTAAGCTGTCTCAAACTTGCAACTGAACTCATCATTCATCGCAGCCAGCATAATGAAGCACACCGTGGTTTGGTCATTGAGCCACTTCTGATAAGTGTCTCTGACTGTTCCATGTGCATTGGCAGTTGGCTACTCAGGTGCAAGATTCGTCAGTACGTATAGGATCCATTCATGCTCCAGGACAATCTTCAACTTTTGGTACCAGCTACCAAAATTGAATCCCACCAACTTATCATTGTCCAACAATGATCGGAGTGATAGAAAAGTGGCCATGTCTGCATAAAGAAAAACCAAAATCTAATTAGTAATTGATTCATTAAATCTAAAGATTTGGATTTTAATCAAAAGGTTTCTTCCACTATTTTATTCGAATTGGTAGCCTCTACCTCTAATTTGAGGAATCACCCTAATTTCTTAGTGGGTACTAGAATCCACATAGACTACACATGAGCCCAACTTTGGTTGGTCAACCCATGTACATCTAAAGGTAGGTTCACAATCAATTATTTTTCCAAATAATTTCTAGTAATTAAATTTTGCCCCAGCCCCTAATCAGTTGGCTTTGGCCTTCTCAAAAAAGGGTCCAATTAGGTCCAACCATTAACATGACCATACTTAGCCCATCTAACCAATGAATGATCAAACCCAACTTTGGTTGGCCCACTTGACCACTATTTAGAAAGATGTATCAAAGAGATCATATAATGAATGATAATTCTATCAACCGATAAGCACCAGACCTTTGGGCCTCCAATGATTATCCAACTGATGGACCCATTATCATCTACTTTAATGGAAGGCTATGATCCAGTTATCATATAACTATTTCATTTTATAGATCTAATAATTTTAGAGAATTTATTTATAGAAGTGAGTAGATCAGATTAACCAGCTTCTCATGATCATCCCACTGGCTTCACCAAGTCAGCTTAAGGGAGACCACTAATAGGATGGTCTAGGAGCACTTAAATCAGTCACACTGATTTACCTAGCTGACATGGGTCAGATCGAATAGTCAAGTGATTCAATCAAAACATAATCTCACTAAAAGGCCAGGTAAGTTCGATCGATGGGCGGGTTTGCTAAAGCTTGCTTTGACACCATCAGAAATGGTCAGGTAAGCAAGCTACCAATTAAAAACCATCGGTCTGATTTATCTTAGACACCAATTGATTTAGTTAGTTTCAATTAGATCAACCTAACAGTTCATGCTAGACCATGTACCCAAGAATCAAGTTTATCTTGGATCTTGTTAAAGACATGGACTTGACCAACTATAACTATTGTAATTGATCTAGAGAATCCATGATCTAATTTAAAACAATAATTGATTAGAATTAGTCAATTCTCTAATTAAGTCCATTCTTTAATCTAACCCTAGGTCTAACCCAATTAATGGACCTAATCCCCACTAACCCATTTAACCCAATGCATTATGATTTGTGTCTTAGGATCTTCAATTCATAATTCTAGATCCTAATCAATCAACTTCTTAAGCTCAATTAAGTTTTGGGTTGAGGGTTGGGGTTTGACTTTTTGAAAATAATTTTTATGTTTATAAAATATTTTTATAATATGGTTCTATCAACCAAATTGTATGTTTGATTCATAATCAATATGTAAGTAAAATAAACGTAAAACTACTTTAGATCTAATCTACACAGGTTCATGTAATTGAAATAGTTTCAATAATAATCAATCATAAATCTCTCTAGATCAAATCTAACATATTTATGATGATTGAAATTAAATTAAAATATTTTTAATCAGATCATAAAATTTTTTAGATCTAATCTAAAATTTTATGATCAATATTTTAGATCAGCACATAATAGGATAACCTATTCACTGTAAAGGATAAACCTTATAGCAGGACAATCTTATGGCAGTCCATGCAATCTAAAATATTTTATTTTTAGATCTAAAATTATTTTAAATTAATTAAATTATAAATAAAATTAGATTAAATCTAATAAATTTATGATTAGAGTCAAATCTTCATGAACTAGGAAAATCTTTTCACTGGAAGGGGTAAATCTTACAGCAGGATAACCTTATAGTAGTTCGTAAGATCTAAATTTTTTTAATTTTAAATTTAATAATTAGATTATAAATTATATCTAATCTAAAAAATAATCTAAACATGCATAAAAATCATGTAATAAGAACCTAGGCTCTAATATCAATTGAAGAAACCAGATCTAGGGTTTCATGGGTTGAAACTTTTTCAAGATCATGCAACGAAAGACTTAAATAAATTAAATATTTATTTAAATAAATATATAAATATCTAGATCTTAGATCTATTATATGATTAAGGCATGATATTAAATCAAAAATTAAAATCAAATAAGAAAGAAAAGGTTGATCAAATCAACCTAAATCTATACTACATCAAATGCAGGTATGAAGTTAATAGATCAGATCTATTACTTGAGCAAGTTAGACATTCTAATTTACTGATATAGACTTTAGAATGAAGTCACAATCCACACACATGTTTGGCCTCTAGGAGTCATCCACACGAGCCCATGAACATGATCAGAGATCTTGATGCAGGAAATCAGCACAATATGCTAGCACTGTGCTGATCTCTCTTCGACGATTGATCCGATACTTTTTTTCTTTAAAACTTGGATAGTCCAAAATACTAGAAGAAAAGAGAAAAATTTGTGATGCTGAGACACATCTCAAAAGCTCACAAAAGTAAGGAAGAGATCTGGAACAAAAATCCTAGAAGAAGACCCTCTTCTTTGTTTTTGTTCTTTTTCTAGACACCCTAATTTATGTTTTCAATATCTCCATGACCCAGATGAATTTTTCTTTAATTTCTATACACCAAAAAGGCCACTCAAATATCTACAATTCACGAAAAATTTAGCCAAAAATTTATTTTAAATAAAGATATATACAGAATCCAAGTTAGGTCAAAAACCTAGACTAGGAAGGACCAAATAAGGAAAGTTGTTGGGGCGCCCAACTCTTGGGCGGCCCCACTACCATGGACTAGCAAAGGGGGGCACACAAAAAAGTTCTCTTTTACCATGAAAATCAAAGAAAATAAGGAAGGATGGGTTGGCACACTTATGGGAAGAGTTTTGGTTGACAAGGATTCTATCTCATAGAATCCTTAAGCAAAACTAATTCCCCTTTTGACTTGGTCTTTCAACAAACTTCTATATGAGAAAAAGGAAGAGAGAAGAGAGGCATGAAAAACCTTAGGTGTAGAGATTATTCACATAAAAACATAAAGAGAAAAGGGTGGGGCATGAGGATTAGGTGGCGCAAGGAATAGGGAGTCCTAGTCCCACTAGGACTCCTATTTTGACTTGGTCAAACAAGGTCTTTTAACCAAATAAAAATAAAAGTAAATAAATCTAATTAAATAAGGTCATAGTCTATTTAAAGATTTAATTAAATTAAATTAAATTTTAATTTAATTTTTTAATCAAATTAGAAAATTGGATTGATCCGAGTCCTAGTTAGACTAGGACTAGTTCTTCCTTGCACTTGACTTATCCAATAAGCCAATTGAACTTGATCCAATCAAGTCCAAACCAAATCTAATTAAATTATATTTAATTAGATTTAATATCAACCTTCTAGCTTAATCAAATTAAGTTAATTAGTAATCAAATTACTAATTGATCCTTCTGCAACACTTGCACTAGGTTAAACACCAATCATATTGATTGTTTAATCCTAAAATGATTCTAAATCGCTGATCAACCATCCAATCGAAATGTGAACTCTAATGAGTCTGACCTCATAGATCCGAATATAAGCTGGTAGCATAGGAATAAATTTTTGTACCAATCAAAGTGACCATCTAGCAATGATATCCGACGACTGGATAGGTCAAAAGGTGTAAAACACCATCCTTAGAACCCATGCAAATATAGTTTTCATATAATTCATCCCCTTGACCATAATGCTCGTAGGACATCTCAGAGTTCAACTATCAACTTTGATTTGGTTGTCCACATTGTATTTCAAAATATCAAATCCATTTGATGGATTAAGCTGGCCAAGGTTTTGCAATATTGAAATATAGTGATACATTCTTCTCCAACTCTTGGAGTGGTCAATTCCATCTTGATCACACTTTGACTTAGCAAGTACTTGACTGTGCCCAGAAGCCTTTCATTGTTGAATTAGAAATTCAGTTAGTCCGATACTAAAGCACAATGAGTTGCTTGCAAGTCACTGAGGTGATCTCAGGTCTAAGGGACACTTATACCTATATCCCATCAGAGACATTCTCGATAGCAGAATGCTCTGGAGTTAGTCACGTTCAATGATGACGCACCCATACATCTCATCTGTATGCCATACCAGTGCCTCTACACTCCTTGGTTAAGAGGACAGTCAACCTATATGGCATATAGCGACCTATGCTCGATAGATGCTGTCATCCTAATTAATAGCCTATCATTTGGTCGTGAACAAATTTAAGGACTAATCGATAAATTTTCTCTTTACCAAAACTAAATAGCACAAAGAACTTCATCACAATAATGGAGTTCATTAGAAAATGTAAATTTGTGATGAAAAAATGCCAAAATAATTTTTTTAATTAATAAATCAATTACAATAACTCAATCATCAACAAACTGACAATTGGCTTTGGAACATAATTTCCAACACTTCACTATTGAAACACTCAAATCTAAAGCTTTCTTGATCATTCGAAGCTACACAAAATATCTGGCCTCTATAGATCATCCACTTAAAGTCATGTGTCGATTGATGCATGCTAATCTATAGCTATGGTAAGTGCACCAGTCGATCAAGTAATAAAGTGAATGAGTAAAGTATCATCCCTAAACGATTGAAAAATAAGTACTGAAAAGCTCTTTTCTATGCTTTATTTAGAAGATCGATTTATGAGAATAAGAAATTAAAGAACTAAATAAAGAAATAATTAAAAATTTTAAGAAAATATAGAGAGTGTAATTATTAGGGTTTTAACTTAAGAGCAATGGGTTACTAAGGCAATCGGTTCACCAACTCAGTCAATACAATATTCAGATTATTAGATTAATTTTATTTCATGTGATGGTGGAGTCTCCTAATTTATTCACTATCCTTTGGTCCAGGCATAGCAAAACTATCAATATTTATTAATTATCCTTTGGTCCAGGTGTAATTTAAATAAATATTAATGCATTAAGTTTTGTGAAACCCTCTAATTAAAATACGCTGCGTCCAAAGCGCACTAAAATTTTCGCATGCATATGAATTCTAATTTGATTCATAATACAAGGTATATAATCAAGAAGCAATAACATAGATGTACTTGGTCCATAACATCTATGTTCATCAGATCAATTAGAAGATGGCCAGTAATCTAAAAGCATTAAGATCAGATTTATATACTCCTCATGAATAAAATTTAAAATAAAAATAAATCATACTGAATATTGCATCAAAAGAGTGGCTACACCTTAGTCTTAGTAAAAGAAAATTTAGTTCGTGATAACAAGTTCAAAAATAGCAAATAAAATAAAAAGCATAGAAAAATTAGACTGTTTGATTGCTGAAATTGATTATCCATCGCTCTTGGTGTGGAGAACTTGGTGAAGAAGAAGAAGCTCCTTGATCACTATTCTGATTGTCGAAAGAAGAAAAAAAATTAAAAACCTTCCTTTTCTCTCAAAAATCTCTCCTCTTTCTACCTCTCTCCTCTCTTTCTCTTCTTTTTTTTATTTCTCTCACTTTTTCTCTCTTTTTTTTTATTTCTCTCCTCTCTCTTTTTTTCTCTTTTTTCTTTGGCAACAGCAGACTTTATAGGCTCAAAGATGGATTTTCCCTCAAAATCCTTTGAAAATTAGGTTTAAAACTCTCAAAATAACTCAAATTAGGACCCTGGATGATTCTGACCGTTGGATGTTGATCAAACGGTCCAAAAATTGCACTTAAAAATTATTTTAAAATTTCCTAGATCAAGTTAGGAATTCATAGCAGCCATCGGATCAATCGTTGGATTGAATCTGAGCCATCAGATCATGTACAGGAGGGCTTCTGATCTTTAGTTTAAAGTCGAGATGAATCTCAGCCATTAGATCTCGATCGAGAGCTACGGATGTCGTTCGTCAATGCATGCGTTTCGGCCATCCAATCAAATCTCAGTGAAAGGCACCCATCGGATCAGACAAAATTCCTCAAATTACCCTCTGTAGACCATGCGTGAGCTCGGCAGTGTTGCATGGACCACCACGTATTCTTCAGCCAATCGGAGCGCGCTTCTTCCCCATGTGAAATTTCTGAAATGCCCTTGCTTGGTTACAATCGGTCCACCTGCACCGTGAAAAATGCTGACATCAGCCTAGGCTTCAGCGCTGGGCATCAGTGAGTTTCGATCTGACTGGGTGCGGTCGGACTAGGACGGTCTGCTGAGCCAATTTTTCTGAACCGGTTTGAACCGGACTGGCTCTTTTTTTTTTTTTTTGAAATTCAATTTCGGACTCGTTTGAAGTCCGTTTTGCCTTGAAATTTTATTTCATCTGAATCCAGAAAAATAAGATCTTCATATTGGTGGCCTTTTATCCTACATAAGATTAATAAAAATATTAATTTTTAAAAAAATAGATTAATTTATTTTATAATTTAATACTTTTATTAGTATATTTTTACCACTTATCATACCCCCCAACTTAGTCATTGCTAGTCCCTTAGTAATATTTTATTTAATACCATGTTTCAATAAGATTATCCATCATAAAGATAAAATCTAGGACTAAAGGTCAAAAGGTTTAGAAAATATTGCTAATTAAGCATTGAGCTTTAGAAGCAAATTTTTTAGTCAATACAATTAAAATCTTTCTTAAAGTACATCAAAGATCTATAGCACTTGTGCTCGTGATGACTAACTTTAGCAATTCAGTGTTAAATTAAAAGAATAAAAGTATCCTCTTTTATCACCTATTTTGGTCAATTTTCTATACATTCTCAATTTTATACTCATGAATTAAGGTAGCTTTCACACTGCCCTTTTTTTTTTTTTTTTTTTTTGTTGTGCTGAGCATCCTGGCCTTTCCTTCATCATTTTACGTGAATTTTCATACTTGACCTAGGTGCAGAGACCCAGTTACTAAGCTTTGGGCAATCCACATATACTCTATCTTTTGCACTTTATTTTTAGGTAGGTAGCTCTTTCCTTAAATTCAAGTTTTTTTGATTAGAATGTATATTAATTACCAATTTTCAGTGATAATTGAATCCTCAGTTGGCCTTATAATCAATACCTACTTTGCCTTGTTAGTGTGCATGTGCAATTAGAAGTGCTAATAGTCTTTTAATGACCTAAGTAGGCTGCTAAAAGTCGACCAACTAATCTACTTCTTTAACTCGTTACATTCATTAGCAAATAATTCTATCTTTTATCACTTGTCCAGTCTATCTTGCTCAAGATTTTCTTCTTGACATATGGTTATTTTTTTTTTTAATTTTTTATTTTATCCCTTAACTTATTCTATATTGTCTTAAAGGAGAAAGAAAAATAAAGGGTGCAATAAAGGATAGGAAGGAATACACCTGATTTGGTTCAGTCTGGTTCTTTGGAGCTTTAAAATTTTGCTTGAGCTCTCATTGATTTTTTTTCTGCAAAATTGAAAATACACACCAAAGCAGTAAAAGAGCAACAATAAATTACTGAAAAATAAAAAAAATGATCAAAACTAAAAAGAAAAGAAACAACCTATCTAGTAGTTCTGATTTATAGTCTTCAGCTTGACTTTCTTTGAGTTCTGAGTTGAATCAATCTGGTGCCACTTCAATTGGAAATACTTTCATGTTTGGTCGAGTCCCTCTTTCAATTGGACATTGCTAGCTTTTATAGTCTCAAACCTATTTTCTATAGAATTCTCATATACTGAATTATCAATAATATCAATTAGAAAATAAGTTTGATTATCATCAGGATGTTTAGTATCTTTGAAAACATTAAAAGTAACTTGTTCATCTTGGACTCTAAGAATTAATTTTTCTTGTTGAACATCTATTAAAGCTCTTCCAGTAGCTAAAAAGGGTCTCCCTAAAATAAGGGGTACATCATAATCTTCTTTCATATCAAGAACAATAAAATCAATAGGAAAAATAAACTTGTTTACCTTTACCAAGACATCCTCCACTATACCTCTTGGATATTTAATGGATCTGTCGGCTAATTGAAGAGTAATAGTGGTAGGTTTTGGTTCTCCTAGACCCAGCTTTCTGAAAATAAAAAAAGGTATGAGATTAATACTTGCTCCTAAATCACATAAAACTTTATCAAAACTACAATCACCAATAATGCAAGGGATAGTAAAACTTCCTGGATCTTTTAGCTTCTATGGTAATTTATTTTGAAGTATTGCTGAGCATTCTTCATTCAAATTTATTCTCTCATGCTCCTTCAGCTTTTTCTTATTTGTTAGGATTTCTTTGAGAAACTTGGCATACCTGGGCATTTGAGTGAATAGCATCTACAAAAGGAAATATTAATATGTAAATTCTTTAAAATTTTGAAAAAGTTAGAAAATTCCTTATCTGGATGCTGTATTTGTCTCTCTGGGAATGGTAGTGGCAGTACGTAGGGCTTTACATTTGGATCAGCAAATTATATACCTGGAGACCATCCATCTGCTGGTTGTTTTGGTGACTGATGAATTTTAGTTGATGGTTCCTTATTTATAGTTGGCTCTTCAGTCTCTTTCTTCTGATGTGGCTCCTCCAGCTTTGTACCACTTCTTAGGGTGATAGCATTGACTTGCTCCCTTGGATTGGTCTCTATGTTGCTGGGCAAGGATCCTTGAGGTCTCTCGAAGATTATCTTAGCCATTTGACCTATTTGCATCTCCAAGTTTTGAATTGCTGCTGCTTGGTCCTGTCTAAGTTTGGCTTCCAAATTTTTTATAGTTGCTTCTTGGTTTTGCATGAATTTGACCATCAGCTCTTCCATGTTGGACTTCTTTTTAGGTACTTGAAATCCCGAGGGTGGCTATTATACTGCATTTTGATTACTCCACGAGAAATTTGAGTGCTACCTCCACCCTTGATTGTATGTGTTGGAGTAGGGATTGTTTTATTGCGGCCTAAAAAAATTACCAACATAATTAGCTGTATCAGTTATTTTAGCAAAAGGATTACCTGTCTGGCAATTGCTCGTATCGTGTCCTCCTCTACACAGGTCATAGGTGATGCTCTGAATATGCATAGCTATTCTCTTCAAGTTGTTGACTTCGGCTCTAAGGGCTGCAATTTCAGCTAGTAAGGTTGGCACGTAATCTACTCCCTACACAGCTGCTAGTCTTTTTGGCATCATGCGTTCTGTCTGTCACTGATACCTATTTGATGCCATCTCATCGATTAGATCGAAGGCTTCTTCCTCCATTTTTTGGTTAATGGTTCCTCCTGCTGCTACATCAATCATAGAATGATTAGTAGGAGATAAACCATTATAGAAAGTTTGTACCTGAAGTCATACGGATAGTTAATGATGTGGACATCTCCTCATCAATTCTTTGAAACACTCCTAAGCCTCATATAATGTCTCCATGTCCATCTGCATAAAAGAAGTGATATCATTGCACATCTTGGCAGTCTTGGAAGGTGGAAAGTATTTGGCTAAGAATTTTTGGGCTAGGACATCCCAAGTTGTGATAGAACCTGCAAGAAGAGAATGAAGCCAACTCTTAGCTTTGTCCCGTAAAGAAAAAGGAAATAATATTAATCTAATAGCATCATTCGACAACCCATTAATTTTAAAAGTATCACAAAGTTCAAAAAAATTAGAAATATGGGTATTCGGATCATCATGCACGTATCCACTGAATTGGATAGTTGATTGAATCATCTAGATCATCGTTAGTTTTATTTCAAAGTTGTTTGCTCGTACAGGCGGTCTCCGGATGCTCGATGCTGCATCGGTTACAGATGATGTGATGTAATCATTTAATGGACGATGTACTGGTCGAATAGCTTCATGCTATCCTTCAATCATCATATCCAATCCTAGATTAATGTCGTTGGGATCTTCAGTTGCCATGTTTCTTTCTTGTTATAGTCTTCTAATGGTCCTTTCAATTTCTAGATCTAAAGGTAGTAAGTTACTATGTCCAGTACGTATCATGCACTAAAAAAAAAATTTTAAAAAAAATAAAATAATAATAATAATTAAAAATAAAATTCTAAAGTAAAGCTAGGATTAAAATTTTAATATTATTTTAGATACAATCCCCAGCAACAGTGCTAAAAACTTGATGCATGCTAATTTATAGCTATGGCAAGTGCACCAGTCGATCAGGTAATAAAGTGAATGAGTAGAGTATCATCTCTAGAGGATTGAAAAATAAGTACTGAAAAGCTCTTTCCTATACTTTATTTAGAAGACCGATTTATGAGAATAAGAAATTAAAGAACTAAATAAAAAAATAATTAAAAATTTTAAGAAAATAGAGAGAGTGTAATTATTAGGATTTTAAACTTAAGAGCAATGAGTTACTAAGGCAATCGATTCACCAACTCAGTTAATACAATATTCAGATTTATTTCATATGACGATGGAGTCTCCTAATTTATTCACTACCCTTTGGTCCAGACATAGCAAAACTATCAATATTTATTAATTATCCTTTGGTCCAGGTGTAATTTAAATAAATATTAATGCACTAAGTTTTGTGGAATCCTCTAATTAAAATACGCTGCGTCCAAAGTGCACTAAAATTTCCGTATGCATATGAATTCTAATTTGATTCATAATGTAAGGTATATAATCAAGAAGCAATAACATAGATATACTTGGTCCGTAACATCTATATTCATCAAATCAATTAGAAGATGCCTAGTAATCTGAAAGCATTAAGATCAGATTTATATACTCCTCATAAATAAAATTAAAAATTAAAAATAAATTATACTGAATATTGCATCAAAAGAGTGGCTACACTTTAGCCTTAGTAAAAGAAAATTTAGTTCATGATAATAAAAATAGCAAATAAAATAAAAAGCATAGAAAAATTAGACTGTTTGATTGCTGAAATTGATTGTCCATCGCTCTTAGTGTGGAGAACTTGGTGAAGAAGAAAAATCTCCTTGATCACTATTCTGATTGTCGGAAGAAGAAAAAAATTAAAAACCTTCCTTTTCTCTTAAAAATCTCTCCTCTTTCTACCTCTCTCCCCTCTTTCTCTTCTTTTTTTTAATTTCTCTCACTTTTTCTCTCTTTTTTTTATTTCTCTCCTCTCTCTCTTTTTTTCTCTTTTTTCTTCAGCAACAGCAGACTTTGTAGGCTCAAAGATGGATTTTCCCTCAAAATTCTTTGAAAATTAGGTTTAAAATTCTCGAAACAACTCAAATTAGGATCCTGGATGATTCTGACCGTTGGATGTTGATCAAACGGTCCAAAAATTGCTTAAAAACTCTTTAAAATTTCTCAGATCAAGTCGAAATTCATAGTAACCATTGGATCAATCGTTGGATTGAATCTGAGCCATCAGATCGCACACAGGAAGACTTTGATCTTTAGTTTAAAGTCGGGATAAATCTCAGCCGTTGGATCTTGATCGGGAGCTACAGATGCCGTTCGTCAGCGCATGCATTTCAGCCATCCAATCAAATCTCAGTGAGAGGTACCTATCAGATCAGACAAAATTTTTAAATTGCCCTTTATAGACCATACGCGAGCTCGGTGTTGCATGGACCGCCGCATTTTTCAGCCAATCGAAGCATGCTTCTTCATGTGAAATTTTCGAAATGCCCTCCAATCGGTCCATCATGCGTTGTGTAAAATGCTAACATCAGCCTAGCGTCAGTGCTGCATCAGCGGTTCAGTTTGCTGGGTGCGGTCGGACCGGGCGGTCTGCTGAGCCAATTTTTCTGAACCGATTTGAACCGGACCGGCTCTCTTTTTTTTTTTGAAATTCAATTTCATGCTCGTTTGAAGTCCGTTTTGCTTGAAATTTATTTTATTTGAATCAAAAAAATAAGATCTTCATATTGGTAGCTTTCTTTTCTACATAAGATTAATAAAAATATCAATTTTTAAAGAAATAAATTAATTAATTTTATAATTTAATACTTTTATTAGTATATTTTTACCACTTATCACTGATCCAATGTTTTGGGATTGCTAGATCACACAAAGATCGCTAAAAGGCTGATCTAACTTTTTCTCTTCTTTGAATAATCTCTTGGACTCTCTGAAGTTAAAGATGAATCAAAGGAGGACGTAGGGAAGTGGAAGAAGAAAGGAGAAAACAATTATCTCTGACTTTTTCTTTCATCCAACCCTAGCAACTAGGGTTTAATTTCTCATCCAAGAGGAGGAAGAACTCCTCTAATCTCTCACGCCAATTGATGGTAGCCCACCCGTATTCCTCATGCCCATGTAGTATGGTTGGCCCCCCTTCCTTTCAGATTTCTCATGGTGGAAATTCACTTAAAGGTGGCACACAAAAAGAAGGGATTTTATAGATGTCAAACACCTAGTATATTAGATAGGATAAGGCTAGGGTTTTAGTCTAGATTTAAACTCTTTTGAATCTAGACTTTATCCAACCAAACCCTATCCCTATTCATCTAGAAAAGTGGCTGAACAAGAGCTCCGGGCATGGGGAATAACTAGGAAAAATAATCATTTTGTTGCACAAAATGAGAGTCCTTCTATAGGTAGTCGACCAAGGTAGATAAGGATAAGACGGTATTTCATTTCAAAACTCTTTTGAAACTAATTCAAACTAATCTAATCCTCATCCATCTAGGATAGCAAAAGGGCTTTTTCTTATGAGCATCTCAAACACAAAACTCATTTTGTGCATTGGAATTGGGCATTGAGAAAAAACATGGTGCAAGGGAGTAGTTAAACATTTTTAGACTCTAGGTTTCTATCATCTAGTTCTAACTAAATTTAATTTAATTACAACCAAATAAATAAGACTAAAACTAATCTAATTAGGCATAAAATCAACTCAATTAAATTCTAGTCAAATTAAAAACTGATTAAGTCCAAGTCTTAATCAAATCAGAAACCAATCTTTCCTAGCGATAAGGTCATCTCATAATCTAATTAAGTCAAACCAAATTGAATCCAATTCAATTAGATTTGATCCAAAATATTTTACTTAATCAAATTGAGCCAATTAGTAATCTTATTGCTAACTAATCCTTCAATGATAGTCTCCTAGTCTAATGGGACTGTAGAGTTCTAGTCTGATGGGACTCTTAATCATAGACTCCCAATCTAATGAAACTCTCAATCAACCTCATAATCAAACAGGTACTTCTTTTGAGGGTGATTGATGCATGCAAATCTATCTCTATAGCAAGTGCACCAGTCGAACAAATAATAAAGTAAGTAGAGTATCGCCTCTAAAGGATTGAAAAATAAGTACTGAAAAACTCTTTCCTAAGCTTTATGTAGAGAATCAATTTATAAAAAATAAAAAAAATAAGAAGAAATAAAAAAAAAATAATTAATAAATTGTAAGAAGATAGAGAGGGTATGATTATTAGGGTTGAATTCAAGAGCGATAGGTTACTAAGGCAATCGGTTCACCAACTCAGTCAATACAATATTTAGATAATTAGGTTAATTTTGTTTCATATGACGATGGAGTCTTTCAGGATATTCACTATCCTTTGGTCCAAGCATAGCAAAACTACTAATATTTATTAACTACCCTTTGGTCCAGACATAATTTAAATAAATATTGATACCTTAAGTATTGTGAAATCCTCTAATTAAAATACACTACATCCAAAGTGCACTAAAATTTTCACATGCATATGAATCTCAGATTGACTCAAAATATAAAGTATATAAATCAAGAAGCAATAACATAGACATACTTGGTCTGTATTATCTATATTCACCAAATCAACTAGAAGATGGCTAGTAATCTAAAAATATTAAGCATAAATTTATATACTCCTCATGAACAAAATATAAAATTAAAAGCAAATCATACTGAATATTGCATTAAAAAGAGTGGCTAGATCTTAGCCTTAGTAAAAAAAATTTAGTTCATGATAAAAGAAATAAAAATAGCAAATAAAATAGAAAACATAATAAAAATCAAACAATAGACTGCTTGTTTGCTAAAATTGATCATCCGTTGCTCTTGGTGTGGAGAATTTGATGAAGGAGATCCACTGATAGGTATGCTGGTCGTCGGAAGAAGAAACATGAAGAAAGAAAGAAGAAAAGAAAAGAAAAATAAAGAAAATAAAAAGAAAAGCTCTCTCTTCTCTATTTCTCCCTCTCTCTGTTTTCCTAACTATTCCTCTACTCTCTATCTCTCTTTCTCTTTAAAACTAAACTCTCCCAGGTTCTCTCTTTATTCTCTCCCAAATAAAATATTTTTCTCCCTTTGATCGGCAGTAGTAGGCCTTTAAATAGAGTAGGGCCTTTGACGAGAAGTTCTGGAGAAGAAATTAGGTTTAAAACTCCTAAAAGAGTCAAAGAGAGCTTTGGATCAATTCTGGCCTTCAGATCAGCATCCAATGGCTCTAAAATCACTCAAAAATCTTGTTTAATCTCCTAAATCAAATCGGAATAAGCCGTGATCGTCGGATCTTCATTGATGATGGTGTTTGGACTATCTGATGTCACTAAAGAAGCCTCTGTAACTTAACTAAAACCAAGAACCTCTAGCCACCATTGGATCTTCACTGAGAGCTGCGGATGCCGTCCGTCAGCACCTCGATATCAACCGTTGGATCAAAACCTAGTGATAGAAACCATCGGATCATGCCTTAGGCTTGTGTAGATCGATCATGAGCTAGGCCTTCCATAGATCATGCCAATGTCCACCAATCAAAGCATGTCGCTCTATGTGAAATTCCCGTTTTGCTGTTGGCCAGGTTACTGTAGCGGTCCACGATACACCGCAATGATTCTGATGTCCTGCTGATATCAGATAGGCCAGATGGTTTAGCAGATGGTTGGGCTAGGTCGGCTAAGCTGGTTTTTTGAATTGGTTCAATCTGAACTAGCCAGCTTTATATAATTTTTTTTAAAAAAAAAATTCTTTTCCTTTGAAAATTGATTCCAAAGCCAATGAACTCCGTTTTGCTTGAAATTTATTTTGTTTGAATCAGAAAATTAAGCTCTTCATATTGGTGGCCTTCTTTCCTATATAAGATCAATAAAAATATTAAATTCTTAAAAATAAATTAATTTATTTTATAATTTAATATTTTTATTATTATATTTATAACATTTATCACACCTCCCAACTTAGTCATTGCTAATCTCTTAGCAATACTTTATTTAATACCATATTTTAATAAGATCCTCTATCATAAAAATAGAGCTAGAATTAAAGATCAAAAAGTTTAGAAAATACTACTAATTAAGTAATGAGTTTCAGAAGTAAATTTCGTAGTCAGTACAATCAGAAACATTCTTAGAGTACATCTAAAGATTTATAGCACTTGTATTTATGAAAACTAACTTAGCATTTGGGTATTAATCTAAAGAACAAAAGTATCCTTTTTTATCACCTATTTTGGTTAAATTTTTATACATTCCCAAGTTAAGCTCATGAATTAAGGTAGCTTTCACACTGCCTCATTTTTTTTCTCTCTTTTTTTTTTGTACTAAGCATCCTGGCCTCTTCTCCATCATTTGACGTGAACCTCCACACTTGACTTAGGTGCAGAGACCTAGTTACTAAGCTTTAAGCAATCCACATATACTCTGTATTTTGCACTTTTACTATATAGACAAGTAACTCTTTTCTTAAATTCAAATTTCTTTGATTGAAATGTATATTAACCACCAATTTTTAGTAATAACTGAATCCTCAGTTGGCCTTATAATCAACACCTATTTTGCCTTGTTAGTGTGCACGTGCAATTAGAAGTGCTAATAGTTTTTAAGTGACCTAAGTTGACCGCTAAAAATCTGACCAACTAGTCTACTTCTTTAACTCGCTACATTCATTAGTAAATACTTTCTTTCGTACTCTTCCTAATTTTTCTTGCTCAAGATTTTCTTTTTTGACACATGGTTTAAAAAAATAATTTTTATTTTTTTATAAAAAATATTTTCTACCTTCCAGCTTATTCTACATTGTATCAATGGAGAAAGAAAAAGTAAAGGGTGCAACAAGAAATAGGAAAGAATGCACCTGGTTTAATGTACTATCGATTCAGATTGGTTCTTTGAAGCTTTAGAATTTGGATTGAGCTCTCATTCATCTTTCTCTGCAAAATTAAAAATAAGTCAAAGCAAATAAAAGAGCAACAAAAATCTATAGAAAATAAAAGAAAAGAATCAAAACTAAAAGAAAAAGAAATAACCTATCTATTAGTTCTGATTTATAGTCTTTAGCTTGACTTTCTTGAAGCTCTAAGTTGGATCAATCCGGTGCTATTTCAATAGATATACTTACATTTTTAGCTGAATCCTCTTGTGATTGGATAGTGCAAATTTTAATAGAATCCTCAAACCTATTTTCTAAAGAATACTCATGTGCTGATTTGTCAATAACATCAATTTGAAAATAAGTTTGATTATCATTGGAATGTTTAATATCTTTAAAAATATTAAAGGTAATATGTTCATCTTGGACTCTAAGAATTAATTTTTCTTGTTGAACATCTATTAAAGCTCTTCTAGTAGCCAAAAAGGATCTCCCAAAGATAAGGTGTACATTAATATCTTCTTCTATATCAAGCATAATAAAATCAATAGAAAAAATAAATTTGTTTACCTTTACCAAGACATCCTCCACTATACCTCTTGGATATTTAATGGATCTATCAGCTAGCTGAAGGATGATAGTGGTATACTTCGATTCTCCAAGACCCAACTTCCTAAAAATAGAGAAAGGCATGAGATTAATACTTGCTCCTAAATCATATAAAACTTTATCAAAACTATAATCACCAATAATGCAAGGGATAGTAAAATTTTCTGAATCTTTTAGCTTCTATGGTAATTTATTTTGAAGTATTGCTGAGCATTCTTCATTTAACTTGATTGTCTCATGCTCCTTCAGCTTCTTCTTATTGGTTAGGATTTCTTTGAGAAACTTGGCATACCTAGGCATCTGAGTGATAGCATCTACAAAAGAAATATTCATATGTAAATTTTTTAGAATTTTGAAAAGTTTAAAAATTTCTTATCTGGATGCTATATTTGTCTCTCTGAGAATGGTAGTGGTGGCTCATAAGGCTTCACATTTGGATCAGCAAATTTTATACTAAGAAACCATCCATCTATTGGTTGTTTTGGTGACTGACGAATTTTGGTTGGCTATTTTGTAGTTTTCTCTTCAGTCTTTTTGTCCTAATATAACTCCTCCAGCTCTTTACCACTTCTTAGTATGATAGCATTTACTTGCTCTCTTAGATTGGTCTCCATGTTGCTAGGCAAGGATCCCTGTGGTCTTTCGGAGATTATCTTGGCCAATTGATCTACTTGCATCTCCAAGTTTTAAATAGCTGCTGCATGGTCTTGCCTGAGCTTGATTTCCAAGTTTTGAATGGCAGCTTCTTAATTTTGCATGAATTTGGCCATCAGCTCCTCCATATCAGGCTTCTTTTCATGTGCTTGGAATTCGAGGGGTAGTTGTTGTGCTACATTTTTATTACTCCACGAAAAGTTTGGATGCTGCCTCCATCCTTAGCAGTATGTGTTGGAGTAGGAATTATTTTGCTGAGGCCTAAAAAAGTTACCAAGATAGTTAGCTATATCAGGGGCTTTAGCAAAGGGATTACCTATTTGGCAGTTGCTTGTGTCATGTCCTCCTCCACACAGCTTGCAAGTGATGCTCTGTACATGCATAACTACTCCCTTCATATTATTGACTTTGGCTCTAAGGGCTGTAATCTCAGCTAATAAGGCTAGAACACCATCTACTCCTTGTACAGCTGCTGGTCTCCTCGGCATCATGCGATCTGTTTGCCACTAGTAGCTATTTGATGCCATCTCATCAATTAGATCAAAGACTTCCTCCTTTGTTTTTTGATTAATGGTACCTCCTACTGCTACATCAATCATAGAATGACTAGTAGAAGATAAACCATTATAAAAAAATTTATACCTGAAGCCATATGAATAATTGATGTTGCAGACATCTTCTCAGCAGTTTCTTAAAATGCTCCCAAGCCTCAATAGTATCTCCATCTCCATCTGCACAAAAGAAGTAATATCATTATGCATCTTTGCAATCTTGAAAGGTGAAAAGTATTTAACTAAGAATTTCTGGGCTAGGGCATCCCAAGTAGTGATAGAACTTGCAAGAAGTGAATGAAGCCAACTTTTAGCTTTATCCTATAAAGAAAAAAAAATAGCCTTAATCTAATGGCATCATCCGATACCCCATTAATTTTGAAGGTATCATAGAGTTCAAGAAAATTAGAAATATGAACATTCGGATCATCCTGCATGCGTCCACTAAATTGGATAGTTGATTGAGTCATCTGGATCATCGTCAATTTTATTTCAAAATTATTTGCTCGCACAGGCAGTCTCTTGATGCTCGAAGCTGCATTAGCTATAGATGGTGTGATGTAATCATTTGATGGATAATGTGCTGCTTGAATAGCTTCTTATCATCCCTCGCTGCCATATCTAATCCCAGATTGATATCGTTAGGGTCTTCGACTGTCATGTTTCTTTCTTGATTTAATCTTTTGATTGTCCTTTCTATTTCTAGATCAAAAGATAGTAGGTCACTATGTGTGGCACGTGTCATGCACTGAACACAAACCTAAAAATAAAATAAGATCAAAAATTTAAAATAAAATTTTAAAGTAAAGTAAGGATCGAAATTTTAATATTGTTTTAGACATAATTTTCAACAACGATGTCAAAAACTTGATGCATGCAATCTATCGCTATGGCAAGTACACCAGTCGATCAAGTAATAAAGTGAGTAGAGTATCACTCCTAGAGGATTGAAAAATAAGTACTAAAAAAATCTTTTCTAAGATTTATTTAGAGAATTGATTTATAAGAAATAAAAAAATAAAAAAATAATTAATAAATTGTAAAAAGATAAAGAGGGTATAATTATTAGGATTGAATTCAAGAGCAATAAATTACTAAGGTAATCAGTTTACACTACTACAAAAATGGCCTATAGCAGCGCTTACTATAGCAATGATTTTTGAAATCGCTGCCATAGCACCTACGGCAGCAATTTTTATAACCGCTGCTATAGGTCCGATATATAGTAACGATTAACAAAAATCGCTACCGTAAGTCGGACCTATAGCAGTGGTTACAAAAATCCACTATCATAGGTCCGACCTACGGTAGCGATTTTCGTTAACCGCTGCTATAGGTCGGACCTATAGCAGCAGTTTTTATAACCGCTGCTATAGGTCTGATATATAGCAATGATTAACAAAAATCACTATCGTAGGTCAGACCTATAGCAGCGGTTAATTGTAACTGCTATCATAAGTCGAATCTATAGCAGTGGCTAGTAGGAACCGCTACTATAATCTGATTTATGGTTGCGGTTAATTATAACCACTACCATATATATATATATATATATATATATATATATATATATATATATATATATATATATATATATATTACATAATTTTAAAATTTAATGCCATTAAATGATAAACGATTGATCAAAGAACCAAATGGTGTTTGATTATGAAATAATTTTTTTTATAAATGATCTTGAGTACTACTTTAATTATTTTTTATGATTATAAAATTCAACTTGTGAGACGAAGAACGATCTAAAACTATATATCTCTTGATAACCATTCTAAAACTTCACTGGTTGTTATGCTCGTGCTTTTGCAATATCTGCTTAACATGAACAGTTTATATGAAAATGATTTGAATTTTACTATCATCGCCATATAAAATATTTAAAATTATAATAAAAATAATTTAACTAAAAAATTATCTTATAATCTAACGTTGTTTAACCCTTCGATCGCTTGTTTCTAATTTAACGGTCGAAATCATTCCTACTAAATTGACTATGATAACGATATCCGATTGAAGTAAAACTTTGATAGTATGTTACAAATATCATCAAGATCATTGTTGCAAATTTTTGGATCCATCGAAGGTCTCCACCTATCAGATCATTGCATCATCATTCATGATCGTTGAAATCAAATTTTTCTGATCGATGAAATTAAGGCCATCGGATCGAGGTGATCTTTTACGATAATACTCTAATGATAATTATTTAGATAATGAATGATGAAGATGGGCATTAAATTTTAAAATTATATAATATTTAGAAAAAAAATAAGAAAAAAATTATTTACCACCTATGGCAGCGGTTATCAAAAATTGATGCTATAGATCTACAACAGCGATTATGGAACCACTGCCATAGATCTATGGCGGTGATTTTGGATAACCACTGCCATAGATCTATGGCAGCAATTCGATAATCATGCCGTAGGTTAGGTTAAAAGTTCCTAAATTTTTTCTTTCCTCCTGTGCGCGCTCAATCTCTCTCGCACTCTCTCTCCCCCTCCTCTTCATCGTCGGTGAGGCTCCTCCCCTCCGGTCGGCATCGCCCCTTCTTCCTCCTCGATCGATGCCGCCTCTCTTTCCCCCTCCCTCTCCAGCCCTCCATCCCCAGCCGCCCCGCCCCACCACCCCCCACCTGACCCCCCCCCACCCTCCATCCAACCCTCCCTCAACCCCCAGCGAAACACCCCTTCGATGAACCCCCATCCAACCCTCCCTCGGCCCCACGAAACCCCTCCTCTAGTGAACACCTCTCCACCCTCGCTCGGCCCCCTACGAAACCTCACCCCCCCCACCCCCCGCCTCTCCATCCAACCCTCCCTCGGTCTCCAACGAACCCCCCCTCCAACGAACCCCCATCTGACCCTCTTTAGCCCCTGCGAAACCCCACCCCCCCACCACCACCACCATTCCGACCCTCCCCTGACCGAGTGTGAAGCCTCCTTTGGCCTCCTCATCACTGTGCCCCCTCCCCTGGCCCCCATCCTCGGCCGCCCCTTCTCTCTCTCTCTTTTTTCCTCTTTTTCTCTCTTTTCTATCTCACTATCTTGCTTTTATTTCGCAGATTACCTCTAGTGCCATCGTCCTCCTCTAGCATCATCGTCGGCGACCCTCAAAGCATTCAGTGCGACCCGCTCTCTATAGCCATAGATATAATTTTTTTAATTTTATAGTATTATTTATTAATCATGTATATTTATAATAATTTATAAAATATTTATAATAAATATTATAAATATTATAATTATCTACATGTCGTAGTTTTTGGATCGTGTCATGGCGGTAGCCTTGGGCTGTGCCATGTCGGCGGCTATGGACTAGATCTATCAATGGATTGAATTTGGATCCAAACCTGGATATTCAAATTCGGATTCAATTTTAATTACTGATATCGGATCCAAACCTGAATACCCGACGGGTCTGTACTTGAGAGAGGAAGGGAGGGATCTGGTCTCGCCGCCATCATTGGGAGGGAGGGGGTCCAGCCTCGTCGGCGAGGGAGATCGAGAGAGGGAGAGTGGGAGATCGAGAGAGCGAGAGAGGAAAGGAGGGGGTCCGGCCTCATCGGCATCACTGGGAGGGATGGGGTCCTACCTTGCCGACGGGGGAGATCGAGAGAGTGAGAGAGGGAGGGATGGGGTTTGGCCTCGCCAGCGAGGAAGATCGAGAGAGGGAGAGAGGAAGATCGAGAGATAGAAAAGTTGGAAGGGAGGGCTTCGGCCTCGCCGCCATCATCAATAAGAGAGATCGAGAGAGAGAGAGAGAGGGAGTGATCGAGGGGATGGCACACAACCAAGCCGGCTCAGATATGCAGTCGAGCTAGCTCGGGCCATGATCGAGCCGACTGGGAGAGGACCCTAGCCAGATGTCTCAGGCATAGAGTTGGCTATCTCAGGCACGGAGCTGGCTCGACTTTCGAGTGAATAGAAATTGATATGTCATGATGTTATATTGATTAATGTTCATTAACGTTGTAGATCACGATGCCACCAAAACGCCATCTAGCTTTCACCCCTGCCTCTCGGTGGGTTATGTACAGTTCAACATCTGAGGAGCAGTTGGAGCATACTCCATCCACCTTAGCATCGACTGCTCAGGGACCTTCACCATCGATATCTACTCCACCAGCAGCATCTACTCCACCGACAATTGAGCCTCTACTATCGCTGGCATCTAAGTGTATATTTTTATTATATTAGCACAACTTTATTTTTTATATAGTATTTGCACACTTATATATTTGCATAATGTATTTGCATCATAGGTACATCATCCAGCCAGACCATTCATGGTCCCACACGTATGGCACACGTGCGAAACCGCCAACATCAGGTGATGGTGCAGTATGATGCATAGGGGATGTCGAAAAGGGAGACCGCATGGGAGATGCATTTTTTTTTTAGAGTGCTTATGAGGCAGTCGAACATCATTCCCATAGAGCCCAGAGATTGGTGTTTGATTGATGCTGCCATCAGGGATCGGGTATGGAAAGAGATATGGGTAAGTACATGCATCTTAGTTATATTTATGCATTTTATATATTTACACTATATATGTTTGATTAGAATAATTTTGTAACTAATTTTTGATAAATTTATGCAGAGGAGGTACGACTTTTTCAATCATGAGAGAGCTCGAGATGCCCAACTAAAGAAGATTGAAAAATTGTACCAAAATTATAAGGTCAAGCTCCATAGAGAATGGCTCGAGCATCAATGAGACACTCTGGAGGAGCTTATTTTCTGGATACAGAACTGTCCTCCGAGTCAGTGGGAGAGGATGGTTAAACACTGGAGGAGCCAGGAGTTCGAGGTAAAATTTTTAATTTTTAAATTTTTTAATATGCTTAAAGTTTTATTTAAATATTTTTTAAATATTTATTATTTATTTGAATACTTGTTAGACTACCTTCCATCAGAACTGAGAGAACCGAGCAGCCCATGAGTATATGCACACTCTAGGTCGCAAGTTTATGGCCAGTCGTGTGCATAAAGAGGTAAGTAATTCTAAATCTTACAAGATAAATTAAATTCATAATTTTTATCATCTTCTGATAAATTTATTCTTTGTTATAGTTGATAAGAGATGGAGTGATATCCAGTCATAGCGAGATCTTTCAATCTAGCCGTACGGACAAGACGGACAGGCCGATGAATGCCATGATCGGACATATTTTTGTAAGTATTAAATTATTAGTATATATGATTAGTATTATAGTATTTCTTATAAAATTTTATTTTAATTTATAATTACATGATCAGTTAGATGCACCCATGAGCGAGGGCCCGGATACCTCTGGGCCCCATGACCATCTGTCTCAGATCTTGAGGCTTGAGCACTCTAGGAGATCCGATGCAGGCCTGGACACATGTCGATGAGCTACTGATCTGAGGCGAGCGTCTTCTCATAGACTTTCGATGTCGTCAGCTTGGAGGAGCTTAAGGAGGCATTGGCATGGGCAGATCATGCTGCGATGCAGGTAGATTGGGCTGAGGAGTATGCATCTCATCTAGAGGACATCATGAGAGACATGATGTCGGCTCAACGCGTATTTTGAAGTCACGGGCTTTGATGATATGTTGGCCTGCATTCCAGCTCCAACTCCAGCTCTGACTCTCGATGACGACGATGATGTAGATTTAGAAGACTTTTGATGTATTTTATTTTTTAAAAAAAAATATTATAATAAATTTTATTTGATAATAAAATTTTAGTATTTCAGAATAATTTTTATGTTTATTATATTTTTTTATGTTATATATCTATATTTATTAGATAAATATATAAAAAAATAAAAATTTTATTTTTTTTAATTATTCAAGATCTACGGCAGCAGTTTTATAACCGCTGTCATATCCATGCCAACCGCTGCCATATGTTCGGTGCCAACCTCTACACTAGACCTACGGCAGTGGTTAAGAAATCACTGCTATAGATTATCTATGGCAGTGGTTACATAACCGCTGTGATAGTTTGATCTATTGCAGCAGCTACATAACCGCTGCGATAGATCGATCTATTGCAACAGCTTATAAACCGCTATAATAAGCAATCTATGGCAGCGGTTCTAACAACCGCTGCCATAGAGCTACGGCGATGGCCGCAGTAGTAGCAGTTAGAAAACTTCTATCATAGCCTATGGCAGTATTTTTTTAGGCTACGGCGGTGGTTTACCTCTACCGTAGCCTTTTTTTGTAGTAGTGTTACCAACTCAGTCAATACAATATTTAGGTAATTAGATTAATTTTATTTCATGTGATGGTAGAGTCTCCTAGGATATTCACTACTCTTTGGTTCAGACGTAGCAAAACTACCAATATTTATTAACTATCCTTTGATCCATGCATAATTTAAATAAATATTGATGCCTTAAGTATTGTGAAACCCTCTAATCAAAATACAGTGCATCCAAAGTGCACTAAAATTTTCTCATGTATATGAATCTCAAATTGATTCAAAATACAAGGTATATAAATCAAAAAGCAATAACATAAACGTACTTGGTCCATATCATATATGTTCATCAAATCAATTAGAAGATGACCAGTAATCTAAAAGCATTAAGCATAGATTTATATATTCCTCATGAACAAAATATAAAATTAAAAGCAAATCATACTGAATATTGCATTAAAAAGAGTGGCTACATCATAGCCTTAGTAAAAGAAATTTAGTTCATAGTAAAAAAACAAAAATAGCAAATAAAATAGAAAACATAATAAAAACCAAATAGTAGACTGCTTGCTTGTTGAAGTTGATCATCCGTTGCTCTTGGTATGGAGAATTTGATGAAGGAGATCCACTGATAGGTGTGCTGGTCATCGAAAGAAGAAACGTGAAGAAAGAAGGAAGAAAAGAAAAGAAAAATAAAGAAGAAAGAAAAAAAAAAAAAAAAAAAAAAAAGCTCTCTCTTCTCTATTTCTCCCTCTCTCTATTTTCCTAACTATTGCTCTACTCTTTGTCTCTCTTTCTCTTTAAAACTAAACTCTCCCAAGTTCTCTCTCTATTCTCTCCTAAAAAAAAATATTTTTCTCCCTTGATTAGTAGCAGCAAGCCTTTAAATAGAGCAAGGCCTTTGACAAGAAGTTTTGGGAAGAAATCCTAAAGAAATCAGGTTTAAAACTCCTAAAATAGTCAAAGAGAGCTCTGGATCGATTCTGACCTTCAGATCAGCATCCAGTGGCTCTAAAATCACTCAAAAACCCTGTTTAATCTCCTAAATCAAATCAAAATAAGCCGTGACCATCGAATCTTCACTGATGATGGTGTTTGGACCATCCGATGTCGTTGAAGAAGCCTCTGTAACTTAACTAAAATCGAGAACCCCTGGCCACCATTAGATCTTCACCAGGAGCTATGGATGCCATCCGTCAGCGCCTCGATATCAACCATTGGATCAAAACCCAGTGACAGCAATCATTGGATCATGCTAGAGGCTTGTGTAGACCGATTTCCATGCCAACATCCGTCAATCAGAGCATGTCGCTTTATGTGAAATTCTTGTTTCGCCCCTAGCCAGGTTAGTGTAGCTGTCCACCGTACGCCACGATGATTCTGACATCATGCTAACGTCAAGTAGGCTGGGTGGTTTAGTAGGCAGTCAAGCCAGGCCAGCTGAGCCAATTTTCTGAACCAGTTCGGTCTGAACTGACCGGCTTTAAATAATTTTTTTAAAATTTTTTCTTTTCCTTTGAAAATTGATTTCGGGTTCAATTAAACTCCGTTTTACTTGAAATTTATTTTCTTTGAACCAGAAAATTAAACTCTTCATATTAGTGGCTTTCTTTCCTATATAAGATCAATAAAAATAATAAATTTTAAAAATAAATTAATTTATTTTATAATTTAATATTTTTTATTATTATATTTATAATACTTATCACATTCCTAACTTAGTCATTGCTAGTCTCTTAGCAATGCTTTATTTAATACCATGTTTCAATAAGATTCTCTATCATAAAAATAGAGCTAGAATTAAAGATCAAAAAGTTTAAAAAATATTACTAATTAAGTATTGAGTTTTAGAAGTAAATTTCGTAGTCAATACAATCAGGAACTTTCTTAGAGTACATCTAAAAATTTATAGCACTTATGTTTATGAAAACTAACTTAGAATTTGGAGATTAATCTAAAGGACAAAAGTATCTTCTTTTATCACCTATTTTGGTTAAATTTTTATACATTCCCAAGTTAAGCTCATAAATTAAGGAAGCTTTCACATTGCCTCTTTTTTCTTCTCTCTTTTTTTTTTTTGTGCTGAGCATCCTGGCCTTCCCTCCATTTGACATAAACCTCCATACTTGACTTAGGTGCAGAGACCCAATTACTATGCTTCGGACAATCCGCATATACTTTATATTTTGCACTTTTATTATATAAGTAGGTAGCTCTTTCTTTAAATTCAAGTTTTTTTTATTGGAATGTATATTAACCATCAATTTTTAATGATAATTGAATCCTCAGTTGGCCTTATAATCATTACCTACTTTGTCTTGTTAGTGTGCATGTGCAATTAGAAATGCTAATAGTCTTTAGGTGACCTAAGTAGGCCACTAAAAGTCTGACCAACTAGTCTACCTTTTTAACTCGCTACATTCATTAGTAAATACTTTCTAACTTTCTTACTTCTAATTTATCTTGCTTGAGATTTTCTTTCTTGACATACGATTTAAAAAGATAATTTTTATTTTTTTTATAAAATTTTTTTTTCTACCTCCTAGCTTATTCTACATTGTACCAATGGAGAAAGAAAAAATAAAGGATGTAATAAAGGATAGAAAAGAATACACCTGATTTAATGTACTATCGATCCAGACTAGTTCTTTGATGCTTTAGAATTTGGATGAGCTCTCATTCATCTTTCTCTGCAAAATTGAAAACAAGCCAAAGCAAATAAAAGAGCAATAAGAAACTATGGAAAATAAAAGAAAAGGATCAAAACTAAAAGAAAAAGAAACAACCTATCTATTAGTTTTGATTTATAGTCTTTAGCTTGACTTTCTTGAAGCTTTAAGCTGGATCAATCTGGTGCTATTTCAATAGGTATACTTACATTTTTAGCTAAACCCTCTTGTGATTGGATAGTTCAAATTTCAATAGGATCCTCAAACCAATTTTCTAAAGAATACTCATGTGCTAGTTTGTCAATAACATCAATTTGAAAATAAGTTTGATTATCATTGGAATATTTAATATCAAGGTAATATGTTCATCTTAGACTCTAAGAATTAATTTTTCTTGTTGAACATCTATTAAAACTCCCCTAGTATCTAAAAAGGATCTTCCTAAGATAAGGGGTACATTAATATCTTCTTCCATATCAAGCATAATAAAATTAACAAAAAAAATAAATTTGTTTATATTTACGAAGACATCCTCCACTATACCTTTTGAACCAATCAAAGAAAGCTCTGGATTGATTCTGGCCTTCAGATCAGCATCGAACACTTAAAAACCCTGACTTTAAAATCACTTAAAAACCCTGTTTAATCTCCTAAATCAAATCAGAATAAGCCGTGAACGTCGGATCCTCCCTGATGATGGCGTTTGGACCATCCGATGTCGCTGAAGAAGCCTCTATAAATTAACTAAAACTGGGAACCCTGGCCATCATTGGATCTTCACTGGGAGCTGCGGATGCCATTCGTTAGTGCCTCGATATCAACCATTAGATCTTCACTAGGAGCTGCGGATGCCATCCGTTAGTGCCTCGATATCAACCATTGGATCAAAACCCAGCAATAGCAACCATCGGATTACGCCTGAGGCTTGTGTAGATCGATTGTGAGTCGGGTCTTCCATAGACCGTGCCAACGTCCGCCAATCAGAGCATGTCACTTTATATGAAATTCTCATTTTGCCCCCAGCCAGGTTACTATAGCGGTCCACCATACGCCACGATGATTCTGATGTCAGGCGGGCCAAGTGGTTTAGCGAGTAGTCAGACCAGACTAGTTGAGCTGGTTTTTTGAACTGATTCGATCTAAACTGGTCGGCTTTAAATTTAAAAAAATTAATTTTTTTTCTTTAAAAATTGATTCCAAGACCAATTGAACTCTGTTTTGCTTGAAATTTATTTTGTTTGAACTAGAAAATTAAGCTCTTCACATTGATGGCTTTCTTTCCTGCATAAAATCAATAAAAATATCAAATTTTTAAAAATAAATTTATTTATTTTATAATTTAATATTTTTATTATTATATTTATAACACTTACCAGTGATCCTATAGATTTGAATCTAAGCCAATAATGTAGCAATAAATTTCTATACCAGTTAAAATGATCATCTGGCAATGATATCCAACGTTCGGATAAGTCGAATGTATGTGAAACAATATTCAAAATCTATTAGGATATGGTTATCGTATAATTCACTCCTTTGATCTCAGTGCTTAGGATGACTCAAAGTTAAACTATCAACTCTTATCAGTATATCCATAATGTGTCTTAATCTAATCAGTCCTGTGACTTCTCATAAGAGCTATCTTGGCTAAGGCTTTGCTAAATTGAAATACAATATAACACATCTCCTAAAATTAGGAGTGATCAATCCTATCTTGACTCATGCACCAACTCTTCAAGTACTTGATTGTGCCTAGAAATCTTTCATTATTGAATTAGAAATTTGGATAGTTTGGCACCAAAATATAGTGAGTTGCTTGAAAGTTACTATGATGATCTCAGATCGGAGGAGCAGTTATATCCATATCCTTTCAAAGCAGGTCTTGATAGTAGAATACTCGAAAGTTGATCATATTCAGTATAGATGTATCCTACATCTCACCTGCATGCCATACCAGTATCTTCATACTCATTGGTTGAGAGGACAACCAACCTATATGGTACATAATGACCTATAACTTGATATTGCTATTATCCTAGTAACAGCATATCGTTCAGTCGCGAATAAATTTAAGGACTAAATAATAAATTCTTCTTTATCAATTTAAAATAATTCTAAAAATTTCACATAATATAGGAGTTTGTTAGAAGATGTACATAATTTATGATAAAAAAACTAAATAATTATTTTATTAATTAATTCATATATATATACATAAATAAGCTTAATCATCAATAGGTTGATGATTGACTTTGAGATATAATTTTCAATAGTTTTTTGATCGAGCTTAGCTTTTCTTTAGAGATATTTGTGCTACCGAACATCCACCGACCATGATCACTATCATAGGCGGTCAAAAATAAAGCCTAACTTATTACTATATAAATAGGATGAGTCGGAATCATATCCTCAGGGATCGTGTTAATTATATTTAAATTATAAATTAAAATAATTAAGATTAATTAAAAGTTGATTAATTAAAAGGCTATTTAAATTAATTAAAAAAATAAATAAATAGAAAATTAATTAAAAGAGGAGTTGCAAGTATGGAGATGGATTTTCAGGATCTCAACTGATACTTATTTGATAGCTAGTATTCTTTTTAATATGTTGTAATTAATATCTAATCAATAAAGATATTACCTATCTTAGAGAGCACGGCCTGTACCTTTAGATCACAGTCCATTTCTTAAAGTTATAGACTAGTCTAAATTGAATTAGATATTAAAAAAAAATTAGTCTAAAAAATAATTTATCTTAAGAGTATAAATCATACCCGTAGATCACGGCTCATCCTAAGAGTCATAAACTACTCCAGATCAATTGCAAGAAAATAAAGACACAAAGCATTTATAAATAAAAATAGTCTTTATTATAAATTTAAAAAAATATTAAAAAAAGAAAAATAAAAAACACCATTAAAATAATATCATAATGATCTCTTGAGAGCAAGATAATTAGCCAGCCATTGGAAAGCTTCTCACTGAAATCTTTATCCTTAAATCTAAGGTCTTCCTTCCAATAATTTGGAGCAGGGATCAAGACCAGAAAGAAAAGATTTTATGGAGAAGATGGTTTAGATTTATAGAGAAGAGGAAGAAAGAAGAGAGAAGTGCTTGTAGAGAGAAGGAAGAAAAGGGTTAGTTATTTATATTTAACGAAGAAAGAGAGAGAGAGAGAGAGAGAGAGAGAGAGAGGTAGAACAGAAGCCATGGGGGCCACGGAAGGCCACTGGTTTCACTGTTGGCATAGAGGGAGATTATATAGAAGACGACAAAGAGAAGATAGAGTTTGGATGGGAGTTTGATCTTGTATGAAACCACCTATTTCAATCCCACACCAACACGAAGTTTCGGCTGTGAACCCACTGCATCTTCGCTCATGGACCCACTAAGATACATCTTTTTCTGTAGTCAAGTGAACACCCACTGACGCAGCCTCATGCGCCCGCAAACATGGACTTTTGCATATTTTGATCTTTCCATCCAACTCTCATGAAGTAGATTCTTTATTGAGATCAGTAAGAAGAAGATTTTAGAATCACTCTTAAAATTTGATTTAGTTTAAATCCTATCATTTATTGAGTTTTTTTAATAATTTATTTCTCAGTATCTCTAAAATTATCTGGACCGTTAATCATTCATTAAGTAGGGTGTCCAATTAACTTTTAATCAAATAAAGTTTGGATATATAAAGCTAGTTATTTTAAATCATACTTGAGGACCCATAAATTTTAAACTTAGTTATTCTCTCTCCTAACTTAATTTTCATTATTCTCAATGAAAGAAGAGAAAAATAAAATAATTTATCAAGGAGGGGTACCACCTGATTAGTTGTTGTAGGTTCTTCATTATACTCCATCAGATTCATACAAGATATTTTGATGATGTGCTCCCCCCAACTTAGGCTAATCATCTTTATTGATTTTCTATAAAAATAAAAACTAAAAATTTAAAAAAAAAGAAAATGATGGGTTGCCTCCCAACAAGCACTAAATTTAAGATCTTCAGCCATACCACTAATCCTGCCTATCCTGTGTCAAAAATTAGATTGATAAATTCTAATGATTTTAAATTGCCAATCTCAGAAAGATGGCCTACGATCCCACTATTTATAAATTTTAGTATTTTCTCATCAATTTTTAGAAAGCAATTCACAATCCTACTCTTAATCAGTTTTACATCCCTAATTTTAAGAAGATGATTTGTGACCCTATTCTCAGACCTTGTTTGTTAAGAATTTTTTCTATCTATTCTTCTAATATGCTCATAAATTTAGTTGTTAGAGTAAAGATTGAGTCTGATGTAATGGGTACTAGAAGGGTGTCATCCGATTCTAAACATGCATACTCTAGTGTGACCAAGGATGGTTTCAGTTCTAGAGAAGATGGTGATTCTAGAGGAGAAGCTATTAGAGCAGGTATTGATTCATATTTCTCAGTCCATGAGAAAGTGGTGATAAAATTGGATGGCTTTAATAATGTATTTTTATTTTTAGTCTATTTATTTATGTTAAAATTATCCACTCCAAAATGATCCAAACATGTATGCACTGGGTCTTGAGAAATAATTCTAGGGATAACTTTCTTAATTACATCTTTAGGTACATCCATCTCAAAATAGTTTTCAATTTATATACTGCATTGTTCTATAAGGATTTCATTAACATTGGAGCTCTCAGCCATATATTGTTCCCTTGGATCACTTATGAGCTGACTAGGTAATTCTTCCTCCTTCCAACTATTAAATACAATAGTTAGCTCACTGACTTGAGTTTTCAGTTTGGCTATTGATTGAGTATGGAAGTGAAGGATCTGGGTGTTCATCTTAAGCTTCTTTAATTCTTGTAATATTTTTTTCTTAAATATCACACTATAAGTACTTGAAGAGGATTGCTAAACATTTTGATATTAGAACATCATATAAGTTTCTTCTGGATAATTATGTTCATAATTAATTATTGGTTGTGATATCTCATAAAAATTTGAATAATTTTTTCAACCTAGATTGTAGGTATTGGAATAAGGGTTGTAATAATTGATAGTTTGGGTTTGGATTGGATAATTTTGCTCATGCACAAATTTTTAAGATTGATATGCAGTTGGACATTTACTAACCAAGTGGTTGAAACTTGAACATATATCACACACATGCAAAGGTGAGGTAGAATAGTGTCTCATATTCAATAGATGACCAAGTTTTTGGGATAACTCATCTACCTTATTATGGATATCTATGAATTTTTTAACCTCATAGATTCTACCACTATTAGGTTCATACATGGGTGCATAAGGGTCATAGGTATAAGAAGAAGAGGTAAAGTATTTCCTAAATTGGTGAAAGGGTGCGGCTATAATTCTAAGTTTGTCAGCTCTAAGGATTCAATCAATTTTAGGATTTTGAGTCATGACGAAAAATGCCCAAGTAAATACCCTATAATTACACCTTAGAGCAAACACTGATTTAAATTTTTATAATTTTTTTAAGAGAAAAAAGGATGAAAGAAATTATAAAGATGAGAATCTAAAGAGTCCTAAATCTAAGAAATAAATCAGAGAAGTTTAATTAGGTTTAATATTTGTGGATTAGCAATCAAGTTATGCAATCAATCTTAGCTAAGGGTTACCCTAGATCTAGATAGCTTCTAACTATCAAGGTCACCTTCAAGCCCTTCAAGTATAGAATAAGCCACTCAACTAATCAGGTAAGCGTAAGGATGGTGAGAGTCCCCCTATTGCTTTTCTAAGACACCAACTATCTTGGTCAGATAAGCTAACGGAACTAATTAAGTAACCATCTTCCTTTGAAATGTGATCCTTGATCGAACCACTTGCCTTAGATGCTAGTTAAACTGACTAATCCTAATTCGGTATAACTTTTAGGATTTCTTATCCTAATGAGCTCGATTATCCCAGGGCCAATGTCTAATTGATTTTAAAAGTTAAAGGCTTGAATTATGCATATGCAAAAAAGTGATTTGTTGGCTAAGAAAAGATGATCAAATCTCCATCTTATCTTGTTTAACTGGATTTAATGTCCTTAAAGTATCTTATGGATATGCAATCCAAATAAAATAAGATATCCAATCAAAAGTAAAAAATTTTTACTTATTACATTTTGTCATTAGATCTCTAATCTCCTAAATAGCTTATATGATGTTAGTATAATTTATTATTTTTTTATTTTTTATTTTTATTATTTTTATTTTTTTATTTTTTTTATTAATTTTTTATTTTTTTTATATTATTATTATTATTTATTTTTATTTTTATTTTTATTTTTTTTAATTTTTTAAAGTAACTAAATCACGATCCCCAATAACGATACCAAAATTTGAATGCTATTGTAGGTAGTCAAAAATAAAACCTAACTCACTACCATATAGATAGGATGAGTCGGGATTGTATCCTTAGGGATCACGTTAATTATGTTTAAATTATAAATTAAAAATGATTAAATTTAATTAAAAATTAATTAATTAAAAATCTATTTAAATTAATTAAGAAAGTAAATAAATAGCAAATTAATTAAAAGCAAAATTGTAAGTATGGAGATGCATTCTCAGGATCTCAACTGATCTCTTATCTGATAGTTGGTATTCTTTTTAACATGCTATAATTGATATCTAATCAATAAAGATATAACTTATCTTAGAGAGCACATTTCTGTACTCTTAGATCATGATCCATCTCTTAAAATTATAAGTTAATCTAAATTAAATTAGATATAAATAAAAATTAATCTAAATATAATTTATCCCAAGAGTATAAACCATACCCATAGATCACGGCTCATCCCAAGAGTCAAACTATTCCAAATCAATTGTAAGAAAATAAAGACAAAGAATTTATAAATAAAAATAGTCTTTATTATAAATTAAAATAAATATAAAAGATGAAAAATAGAAAATACTATCAAAATAAGATCATAATGATCTCTTGAGAGTAAGATGATCAGCCAGCCATCAAAAAGTTTCTCACTGAAATCTTCATCCTTAAATCTGAGGTCTTCCTTCCAACAACTTAGAGCAAGGATCAAGATCAGGAAGAAAAAATTTTATAGAGAAGATGGTTTAGATTTATAGAGAAGAGAAAGAAAGAGGAGAGAAGTGCTTGGAGAGAGAGAAGGAAGAAAAGGATCACCTGTTTGTATTTAGAGAAGAAAGAAAGAGAGAGAGAGAGAGAGAGAGAGAGAGGGAGGGAGAACAGAGGCCGTGGGGGCCATGGAAGGCCATTGGTTTCACTGTTGGCGTAGAGGGGGATTATATAGAGGATGACTGAGAAAAGATAGAGTTTGGATGGAAGTTTGATCTTATATGAAACCACCTGTTTCAATCCCACACCAACCTGAACTTTCAGCCATGAACCCACTGCATTCTCGCTCACGGACCTGCTAAGATACATCTGTTTCTATAGTCAACTGAACACCTGCTGACGTAGCCTCACACGCCCACAAACACGAACCCATTAACGAGCTACAAACCCACCAACAAACCTGCACACTCAAGATAAAAGACCACCAGTGCGATGTTTCTTTGGCTATTTTACAAAAAGAAACTTTTGTTTCTTTACACATATATCTTTTTGATTTCTTGCATAGTATCTTCATTTTTTATAATATCATATGCATCCTTTCTTTAATTTAATTCCATTGCAAGTTCGATTTGCTCCAAATTTTCTTCATTGTGATCCATAAATCGAGATCTTTTCATTAGTGATCCTATTTTCTATAAAGAATAAAATAAAAATATTAATTTTTAATAAATAAAAATAAATTAATTTATAAATTAATATTTTTATAAATATATTTAGTATATTTATCTGACCACATCTTTAATCTTGAGGCTAGCAGTGCAGAAACCATATATAGGTTGGAGGAGACATTTTCTCCTAACTTCTTCAACTCCATGGAGCACCTCATGATTCATTTGGCATATGAAGCTAGGATGGTGGGACCAATGCAGTATAGATGGATGTATTCATTTGAAAGATACATGCATAATATTAAAAAGAAAGTAAATAATAAGGCCCAAGTTGAAGATTTTATTATGGAGGCTTATATAGTGGAAGAAATTTTAAATTTTAGCCAACACTACTTTAATCCCAATGTGCATATAAAGCTGACTCAAGTGGGTCGACATGATGATGATGGTGAGGGATCAGAGGTGGAGATCTCAATATTTGCCTATCTTGCTCATGAATTTGAGCATGAGGTTCGTCGGGTATTGACTAATACTGAATTTCAACAAGTAGAGATATATGTTTTGCTAAACTGCATGGAGGTCGATCCATATATTGAGTAATTATCCATCACAATCTTAACTCTTTAATCACTTATCATCCTGTACTTATCATATGCATGTATAGGCAAAATGATGAGATGCTGAGATGGGACAACCCAGAGATAAGCGACGAAGAAATTTCCACTCAGCACTCATAGAACATTGCAAATAGGTTCCATCAACTGGTAAATGACCATTTTTATTTAATTTAATTTATTTTTTTCTAATTTATTTCTTTTATAATTTATAGGTTATGCAAAGAGCGAATCCATACCTAGGAAGCTAAAATCATTAGGTTACAGGCCAACAAAGTATACGATATATTATAATGGATGTAACATAAATGATTTCAAATTTCACATATAGCAATATGGAGAACATAAAATTATGATGAATAGTGGTGTGTGTATAAAGGATAGCTGGTGGATACAAGCAAAGAGTGACTACTATGGAATCCTCAAAAAAGTGATCAAGTTGACCTACCCCTTAGTGATAATAGTGTCATTCTATTTAAGTGTTGATGGTTTGATACCGACAATTGTATGAAGGTTGATCCATGGCATGGGCTTATTGAAATCAAACATGGATCAAAAGCATATGTCAATGATCCCTTTGTGCTAGTCCAACAAGCTGCTCAAGTATATTATACTCCTTTTCTATCAAAGAAGAGAGGTAGAAAAGATTGGTGGGCTATATGTAAGGTTAAGTCTTGAGCTGTTCATTACGCGCTCGAAGAAGAAGAAGAGCCCCAATTATCAAAATACCTTCAAGAGAATGAAGTATTAGGGTTTCATTCATTTTCAATAGATGTCGAGTTGGATGCTTTAGAAATTCTTGTACATGATGGCTAACATGAGGAGATAGACCCAATTGATTTTGTTTTAAAGAATAATCCTATCCAAGAAGGTGAAGAAGAGGATGAAGTTGAAGAAGAGAAAGAATCAAACGAAGAATCCAAGGAGTACTAGATATCTGAAGAGGTTGATGAGTAGTGCTCCTCGTTTATGATGAACTTTTGGATCTTTGACTCATTTTAAATACTTATCTTGCATCGCCATCCATATAAAGGTACCAAATACCCAAAGGATACCAAATTTCTAAATACTTGTCTTGCATCATTTTAAATCTTGTATTATCATCCATAATTGTATAATTAATTTAGTGAATCTATTTATTTTTTCAAAAATTATATATCATGTCTTCTAGAGGTCGGAGCCATGCCAATCGAGGACAGAGCTCTTGAGGAGAGAGCGATCATGCGGCTAGCTCATAGGGTTCTGTACCTCTCACATCAGCCAGGTAAACTTTAACACTTTAGATATTCTTGTTTATGTTATTTTATTTTTTGCTAACTAATATAACATTCTTTATATTAGATATTTTGCGCTTAAGTTCGGACGATAGAGGGTCACCAGTGACCCTATAGTCACACGTAGCAGCGATCGGCTTGCAGACACAGAGGTATGGTAGAGGCCTCGCCTAGCTTATGGCACCTTCAACTTAACCAAAGGATAGAGAGCTCATTCACATTCAGAGCCACTCATAAGTAGTATATCTTTACCGAATATGTTTAAAATTTAGCCATTGTAGATAGAGAGCTCATTCACATTCAGAGCCACTCATAAGTAGTATATCTTTACCAAATATGTTTAAAATTTAGCCATTGTAGAGTCTAACATTTATTATTCAAAATTAATTTTGCCATTGTAGAGTCTAACATTTATTATTCAAAATTAATTTTGTAGCATGTTTAAAGAGAGCTCCGTACCTCATGTGATTACCAGGATCATTCAATGATTGATGCTAGGACTGATGAACAAGTTCTCTAGTTGGCCATCGGGGGCTCGTGATGTAGCCTAAGAGATGTTTCAGATAAATCAAAGGTGTTTAATTTAATAATTTATGGTAAGTTTGTATTCTATTTATTAGTACATGCTTGCTTCTACTTACAGGAGTACTATCGATTCTTATATCCTCAGGATGAGGAGGCTAGCTATCCAATCTTCGAGTAGGTGGCTATACATAGGTTTCGAGATGGGCTACACAGTCTACGGTAGTCCGCCATCAAGCATTCCAATTTTCAATCACCATCAGACTAGAAATCCTACAGGGATCACTAGATGTGGGTGGATCTATGGGAGGCCCTCTGCAATCAGTATAATAGCAAGGAGTATGTCACTAGATGATAGAGGACCTGACAGAACTAGACCTCCCAGTAGGATCCTATCAAGCACATGAGCGGCTCCATCGGCACACATGTTGTGATTGACAGACCGGTAAGAAATGTATACCAAAATTCTTCATTAAAATAGTAAGAACTCTTATATATATGCTTTAATTAATTTAATTTTATTATTTACTTATTGTAGATATGGTAACTGGGTCATCCATCAGGCTAGCTGAAGTTATGGGAGGCCACACACCAATCTAGGAGGACTAGTGATTATTTAGATTCTAGATTGCGATAGATCATAGTAAGAATTTTAAACTATATTTATTAAGTTATTACAGAATCTGATATATATATATAAAAACTAATATATTTTTGAACTGTGTTGGCAGATTATGCGGAGTATGTCATTACATGGCATGGTGATGACTTGTCCACTTAGTCTATCCTTAACCTTGAGGGATGGCTCCGAGTCATCAGAGGGGTGAGTAGGAGCCAGGTTATAGAATTTGGCCATAGCTTCGATCTTTCAATGACTCGATATTCTTTAGCATCCTCACAGGCCTCGATGTTTCAGACTTGAAGCGATGTGCATGTGGAGGAGATCATGTAGAGGCTTCTCAGCCAACAATCTAAGAGCTTTCAAGATGCCATCTATGATACGATCATGGATATTCTATAGGATCCATAGTTGTACGATTAGCTGGGCTCATTGTCTCAACCATCACATCAGGTAATTCTATTAGTAAAATCTTTTATTTATTTTAAATTTTCATATTTAGAAGCTTCACATATTTAGGCTTGAGTTACGAAAGAGAATTTATGAGCTAAAAAATTAATCTAACCATTCAATTGATGGGCTAGGAGTGTCTATAGTTCCATATAATTGAATGAAATGTCTAGAAATAATCTGTTCGAGAATCGAAGAAATGCATCAAAAGATACACCTCCACATTGAAAGATACATCCATATGTATTATTATAATATTATTTTTTTATTATCCATGTATTATTATAATATTATTCATAATAATATCATAACAATCATTTTTATTGATAAATGATAACCATCTCTGACCAAAAGACCAATAGAGATCATATTTATCATAAATGATGGATAATAGTGACGATCACTCAAAATGACATCTTTTGAAAATAAGTTTGACAATTCCTAAAGTTAGGATTGGAATAAAACTTTCATCCGCAATGTTTAGATATTTTTCATCATTTTCAAATATTTCACTTACCTAAAGTCCTTACAACGAATTGTATAAGCCACCGGTATCTAATATCCAAGTAATAGAATTACATATAGAAAAATTTTAAAGTGTTATCATATAACGTTCTTGATAAGGAGCTCTTGCTCATTTATCTTGTTAAGCCTATTATAGTCAAGAAAAGCAAGATAATTCTTCTTTTTATAACCCTGCTTCAAACAGTAGAAGCACCATGCCTGATTTGGATCAATATTAGACTAATTATTTTAACTAGGCTTGGAAGCCCTAATATGAACCCATTCGTACTGCTAAATCAAATTCAACTTTCGATGCTAATTATCAAAGTTGGATCCCATAAATCATCACTGTCTAATAGTGATAGGAGCATTTAGGGTTTAGCCTTTATTTTGAGAAAAGAGAACAATGACCTAAGTATATGAATTATTTTAAGCCTAGATCAGACTTGGACTTTAGTCTTAAGGTTCTTCCACTATTTTATTCGAATTGGTAGCCTCTACCTCCAATTTAGAGAATTATTTTAATTTTTTAGTAGGTACTAGAATTTACATAGACTACACACAAGTCCGACTTTGGTCGGCCAACCCATGTGCATCTACGGATATATTTATTAACCAATTATTTTTCTAAACAACTTTTAGTAATTTAATTTTATCCCAAAAATCTAATCAGTAGACTTTAGCCTCCACTATAAGAATCTGATTAGGTTCAACCATTAACATGACCATACTTGGTGTATCCAACCAATGAATGATTAAGTCCAACTTTGGTTGGCCAATCTAACCACCATTAGAGAGACGCTTCTAAGTTATCATATTATGAATGATAATTTCATTAGTCAATAAGCACCAGGCCTTTGGACCTCCAATGATTATTGAGTTAATGGACCCATTATCATCCAACTTAATGGGAGGCTATGACTCAGTTATCCCCATAACTTTATCATTTTAAGAACCTAATAATTTTAAAAAATTTAAATTATTAGTGATTTAAGGATAGAAAGGATATGGATCAATTTGCTCTCACTGACTTTACCAAGTAAAGTCCTCCCATTGACTTCTCAAGTCTTTGATAAGGACTATGATCAATATCGGTCCATGGGCACCTAGATCAGTCTCATTGAATAAAATCAGTCTCACTGATTTTCTATGTGACATGGATTAGCACAAATCAATGAGCAACCTAATCAAGACCTAATTAACCACATTAGCCAAGTAAATGAGATCAGTGGGAGGATCTGCCAAGGCTTGCCTTAGACACCATCAAAAATGGCTAGATAAGTAGGCTGTTAATTAAAAATCACCAATTTAAAAATATCAGACTTATCTTAGATACCAATCAATTTATCAATTTTGATTTGGTCTACCTAAAGACTCAAGCTCGACCACTAAGCCACGATCAGTATCTATTTGTTAGATGTATGAACTTTGATCAACTACAACTATTAAATTGATCTATAAAAATGATCTAATCCTAATTAACTATTAATTAGATTTGATTAATTTTTTAACTTAGTTTATATTTAATCTAATCTTAGGTCTAACCCAATTAAGGATCTAATCAAAGCTAACCCATTATTCTTTAACCCATATTTTTTGAAATTATCTTAGGATCTTCAAATCACAAACCTAGATCCTAAATAATCACTTAATTCTTAATTAAGTTTAAAACTTATGGATTTGGGTTTATGGAACCTCAAAACTAATTTTTGATTTAATCATTTAAAATATTTTTAAATTATAAATAGTTTACATTGAATCATATTCAATACATGGTTTTAGATCTGATTTATTTTAATATTTAGATCAAGTCCTATGATTTTGAATTTAGAATTTTATAGAAAGTAAGTTTTTAATTTAAATTCTATAAAATAAATATGTCATACATATACATTCTAGATTTAAAACAAAATTACATATCAATATATGTGATAAACATCATAAATTCATTAATAAAAGTATTAATTTATTAATTAATTTATATTAATTTTTAAGAATTAATAATTAATTTATATATAATTTTTGAAAAATTCATATTTTTATTAATTAAAAAAATTAATTAAAAAATAATAAAAATTAATAAAAATTAAAAAATAAAATTTTATTATCAATAGAAAGAGCTCATTTTTCTGATCACAATGAAATAAATTTCAAGTAAAACAGAGCTAAAATGGAAAAGATATGAATTTTGAAAGATATAAAATAAATAAATAAATAAATAAAAAAGAAAACAGGCTCAGTCGGCTCCGTAAGCCGAGCCACCAAGCCAAGCCAAGCCATCAAGCCGACTCAGCCATTGAAGCCATCAGCCGGTCCACGATCTAGGCGTGGACCGCCAGCTCAGCAAATTTCCGGCGAATCAGAGATTGCCACGTGGTGGACCTAGACCCCTTAAGGGTCTACAGAAATTTATCGCGGCTCACAAGGGTAATTTAGTCTTTTCGTCCGACAACAGCGGCGCTGATTGGTTGCGGTGTGCGGTGCGGCCGGTCCACGCGGTCCATGGGAACAGTTATTGCGCGATCGGACGGATGTGGTTGTTTGCGGTCAGGATCGGACGGCTGTGGTTGCTTCCGAATTTTATTCAGATACAAACATCACGCGGATCACCATCGGACGGCAGCGCTCGATCCAGGCGATGATCCGACGGTCCAGAATGCTGCCGGCGGTGATCAAGACTCCCGAAGCACGATTTGCGGCCAGATTTCCTCGATCAAGCGCGATCCAACGGCCAGAATTTAATCCGACCCGATCTGAGCTTATCTGCATCCGATTTTGATGATTTTTGGACCGTTGGATTTCTGTTGAATGGCTGGATTTTATCAGATTTAGTAGAGTCATATCAGAGCTATTTTGATTCAAATTTTATCCAAATTTTTTTATATTTTTACGATTACAAAGGCTATTAGTCCCATATTGCCTTTAGAAAAAATATCCAGCCCTCCTAGCTCTATAAAAAAGACCCCAGGCCATCAGAAATCAACATCTCCGATCAAGGTGAAGCTTTGGTATAGGGCGAAGCCAGGCTATGGGTTAAAGGCTGCTTCGAAGCAATGGATGTCGAGAAGAAGAGCCGAGCTTCTACACCATCTTTCTACCAATGCCGATCCAAGATCAGAGATCAGGCTATTTTATTTTATTATCTTTTTTTTTAAAATTCTATGTATTTAAATTCTAAAATTTTAATTAATAAAAATTTTATTTTTATATTTTAATTTCTTGCTTTTAATTTTTATTGTAATTTAATTTCTATAATTTAATTATTTTTTTTTTATTGCAAGTAGATGCTAAGATCTAATTAGTAGATCTTAGTACCAAGTTTAAATTCCTGCATCTTTTAATTTTTGCTTTTTATTTTCCGACTTCAATCCTAATTCCAAAAACTCAAATTCTTTTCTTCTTTTTCTTCTAAAAAAAAATCAAAGATTTCAAATCTAAAAACACTACCTTCCCTGTGGATTCGACCCGACTCACTACTATCTATGCAATTTTAATGATTTTAAGAAGTCGGATTAAACTGATAAACACGGTGTCTTAACGACAACATCGCGTTCCTATCAAGTTTTTGGCGCCGTTGCCGGGGAAGGCACGGATATTAAATTTTTGATCTCTTTGATTTTTTTATAAATAAATTATAAATAAATTTTTTATTTTCTTGCTAATTTTTTTATTATTTTATAGGAAAAGAAAAAAAGAACAAAAAGAATCAGAAGTTTTGCCTGGTGAGATCAATCCTAACCCTAGTTTTTTTTTCTTTTTATTTTATTTATTTATTTATTTTATTTTTTAAATTAATTTAAAAAATATTTATTTAAACCTAATTAAAAGCCTCATGATAAGATTAGAAATCTTAACTGCTTAGAGCATGCATCATATTAGTTTTATTTTTTTTTATTTTTATTTTTATTTTTTTGGTGATTGCTGGAGGCAAGGTAAGCCTTTCATAATTTAATTAGTTGCATGCATCTAGTTTAAATTGCATAAAACCCTTTGATTGAAATTTTTTTTTTTTTTTCGTGCATATTCATATTAAATCAAATTAAGGGCACAACCCAATTAAACAAGATAAGGTGGGGATTTGATCACCCTTCCTTAGCCCACAAACAACCAACCAACATCCTGCATTGACCTAAACCTTTAAATTTTAAAATCAATTAGACATCAACCCTAGGAACTCGAGCTCAATAGGATAAGAAATCCTAAGAGTTGAACCGGATTAGGATAAGTCAATTTGACTGGTGTCTAGGAAAGTGGTTCAGGGACGATTGGGCCCGAAGGAAGGTGGTTTCTAATTGGTTCCGTTTCGCTTACCTGGCCAAGCACAATTGGTGTCTAAGGCAAGCAACGGGGGGACTCCCACCAACCTTACACTTACCTGGCCAGTTGATTGGCTAATCCTACACTTGGAGGGCTTGAAGGTGACCTTGGCAGTTAGGAGCTGTCTAGATCTAGGATAACCCTTAGTCAGGATTGATTGACCAACTTGATTGCTAACCAATATTAGATCTAATTAAACTAAATTCTTCTCTTTCTTCTTAGTTCTAGGACTCCTTAGGACCTCTTCTTTAGAACTCTTTTTTCTTTCTTCTCCTTTCTCCTCTAAAAATAAAATAAAATAAAAATTAAACTAACTAAAAATTAATAATTAAATTAAATTAAATTAAAATTAACAAATAAAAATAATTAAAAAAAATTAATTTTTAATATAATAAAATAATAATAATAATAATAAATAAATAAAAATATTCTAAAAATTTTTAAACCATACATTAGGGTTACACCATGCATGGTAGGAAATCGCTTTTTCTGATTTAGTTGAACTTAATTGAATGGTTGATTCACATTAAACATAATAATCAAATGGCTAATATAAATCTAATAGTCCAAAAATTAGATAAAGTTGACCTTCTTGATCAGAAAATAGATCAACTCCTAACCCTAGGTCAACAATCTTCTAATTATCAGGAGAGTTATTCAATCTGTGCTAGTCCAACCCATCATGTAAGTGAATGTCCTATGACTGCACAGTTTTCATATTTTATCCAAGAACAAGTTCAAGCTACTCAAGGATACTCCAAATTGATTAATGACCCATTTTCAAATTCATATAATTCAGATTGGAGTAACTTTAATTTTTCTTGGACATCCCAACAGACTCAGGCTCAGACCCAAATTTCACTTGAGCAAAATTATCAAAATTATGCCTATAATAATGGTCAGCCTAGTCAGTTTAACCAGCCATCATATTATAATCAGCCTTCATACCCACCTCCTCAACAGACCAATCTAGCTGATGATAGATTTAACCAACTTCAATAATTAATTCTAACTCAACAGCAATCTATCGCCAGACTAGAAGCTCAAATAGGATAATTAGTTGAGTCTAACATGAGGAGAGAACTAGATCAACTATCGAATCTACCAATTTCAAACAACCCACCTAATGACCACCAACCACCTGGATTAAATTATCAATCTAATGTTTCATCTAAGAATCCCCAATTAGAGAATACCAAAGTAATTTCCTGAACTTAAAAGCTATAGGATTCTTATGGAACCATACCAAGACCAGGTGAGAGAGGCTAGTACTGATGCTAGCCAAAATAAAAATTTAGAAGAACTGGTTAGTACTGAGACTAACCACATAGAAGAACCCAAGCCAGGAATTAGTACTGATGCTAGTTCCAGTTTAAATGAGATAGAAATAAGAGAAAAGAGAATAGATGATTTACCCGAGACTTATAAACCTAATGTCCTATTCCCTTCAACCCTAGAAGCTGGTTCTTCTTATAAAAATCAAAAGGCATGTAATGAAATGTCAATGGAGTTGTTTAAGCAGGATCACATTAATTTACCTCCAAAATTAAAATCGCCTTTAGTCACCATTCCAGCACCCATTGAATTAAACTTAACTCCTAAAACTCCATTCATGAGCATTTTAGAAGAACAAATAGGAGTAATTCTTAATAAACATGGGTCTGAGAATGGAATTATAAAATATATCCCAAAAATTAACAGTGAATATATCAATAATGGGATTAAAAATCAACTTTCTGAGATTGGCAATCCAAAACCATTGGAAATTTGTCAATCCAATATTCGACACAGGATAGTGAGCTACATTGTGTCTGGCTGAAGACGGTAAACTTAGCGCTTGTTGGGAGGCAACCCAATATTTAGTTTTTATCTAATTTATTTTTTTAGTTTATTTTTTTAGGATAATTTGAATAAGTTGGAGGGAGAGCTCAAATTTGTAAAGGCATGTGCTGGACCAAAAAAATAATAATAATAATAATAAATAAATAAATAAATATACTGAGTTAGGTGTATTCTTTCATTTTTTTTTTATTACATCCTTTATTTTTTTTTCTCCATTGAGGACAATGTCGATTAAGTTGGGGGGAGGGAAAAATAAAAAATTTTTAAAATTTTAAGTCCTCGAAAAAGTTAGTATTTAGTATTTAGATACCTGATTATGCTTAAGAATCGAATTAAACTAAGCATTTTAAAAAAAACAAAATTGATGCACAGATTAGAGAATCTATGAGATATTGAGGAATCAAGTATTAAAAAAATTCAATAAAGAGTTAAGTCTAGAACATAAAAAAAAATTTTCTTGGAGCATTTCTAATTATTTCTACTAGCATCAAAGAAAAGTCTACTTTTTATAGGCTTGTGTAGGGTAACTATACGTTTCTTCATATAAAAATTTATTTTAATAAAATAGTTTCCAAGTACTTCTCACTGAGTAACCGGGCCTCTTTGCCTAAGCAAGCATTGAGTTTCGCGTCAAAAGGTGGGAAGGGCAAAGAAGCTCGTTGTAAAGCTAGTCTTAACTCGTAGCCTATTTGATTCGAGCTAGTAAGCCCGAGGGGTATTCTATACCTAGTGCCCTAAAGCCAACTGGTTTGGGAGTCATTGGCCCAAGACTCGCTACATGGATCAAATAGAAAGCTTAAGGAGTTAAGACACTCAATAGTGGTACAACGTTAAAAAAAAAAAAAAAAAAAAAAAAAAAAAAAAAAAAAACATTGGTTTTCCCACCGAGTAACCGGGTCCCGTTGCCTAAGTAAGCAATGATATTCGCGTCAAAAAGTGGGCAATGTGAAAATAAAAATTAATAAATGAAGGATGGAAGTAGCAATACACCTGCCTATATGAAAGTTTAGACAAATCAGAGATAAAAATGGAATAATTTAGAAAAAGTTCTGAAAAATTTAATGTTCTTTACTTAATTTTTCTATTGATAAGTATTAATACCCCAATGATATATCTCATTTAAGCTCTACTGAATATCAATGGCCATTTTGAAAATTGCTTAGGTAAAATTCGAAACTCTAAAGTTAAAAGATATTTAAAACTAAATTCTTTCTTTACTCGAGGACGAGCAAAGCTTAAGTTGGGGGGTGTGATAAACATCATAAATTCATTAATAAAAGTATTAATTTATTAATTAATTTATATTAATTTTTAAGAATTAATAATTAATTTATATATAATTTTTAAAAAATTCATATTTTTATTAATTAAAAAAATTAATTAAAAAATAATAAAAATTAATAAAAATTAAAAAATAAAATTTTATTATCAATAGAAAGAGCTCATTTTTCTGATCACAACGAAATAAATTTCAAGTAAAACGGAGCTAAAATGGAAAAGATATGAATTTTGAAAGATATAAAATAAATAAATAAATAAATAAAAAAGAAAACAGCTCAGTCGGCTCCGTAAGCCGAGCCACCAAGCCAAGCCAAGCCATCAAGCCGACTCAGCCATTGAAGCCATCAACCGGTCCACGATCTAGGCGTGGACCGCCAGCTCAGCAAATTTCGGCGAATCAGAGATTGCCACGTGGTGGACCTAGACCCCTTAAGGGTCTACAGAAATTTATCGCGGCTCACAAGGGTAATTTAGTCTTTTTCGTCCGACAACAGCGGCGCTGATTGGTTGCGGTGTGCGGTGCGGTCGGTCCACGCGGTCCATGGGAACAGTTATTGCGCGATCGGACGGATGTGGTTGTTTGCGGTCAGGATCGGACGGCTGTGGTTGCTTCCGAATTTTATTCAGATACAAACATCACGCGGATCACCATCGGACGGCAGCGCTCGATCCAGGCGATGATCCGACGGTCCAGAATGCTGCCGGCGGTGATCAAGACTCCCGAAGCACGATTTGCGGCCAGATTTCCTCGATCAAGCGCGATCCAAAGGCCAGAATTTAATCCGACCCGATCTGAGCTTATCTGCATCCGATTTTGATGATTTTTGGACCGTTGGATTTCTGTTGAATGGCTGAATTTTATCAGATTTAGCAGAGTCATATCAGAGCTATTTTGATTCAAATTTTATCCAAATTTTTTTATATTTTTATGATTACAAAGGCATTAGTCCCATATTGCCTTTAGAAAAAATATCCAGCCCTCCTAGCTCTATAAAAAGGACCCCAGGCCATCAGAAATCAACATCTCCGATCAAGGTGAAGCTTTGGTATAGGGCGAAGCCAGGCTATGGGTTAAAGACTGCTTCGAAGCAACGGGTGCCGAGAAGAAGAGCCGAGCTTCTACACCATCTTTCTGCCAATGCCGATCCAAGATCAGAGATCAAGCTATTTTATTTTATTATCTTTTTTTTTTAAATTCTATGTATTTAAATTCTAAAATTTTAATTAATAAAAATTTTATTTTTACATTTTAATTTCTTGCTTTTAATTTTTATTATAATTTAATTTCTATAATTTAATTATTATTTTTTTTATTACAAGTAGATGCTAAGATCTAATTAGTAGATCTTAGTACCAAGTTTAAATTCCTGCATCTTTTAATTTTTGCTTTTTATTTTTCGACTTCAATCCTAATTCCAAAAACTCAAATTTTTTCTTCTTTTTCTTCTAAAAAAAAATCAAAGATTTCAAATCTAAAAACACTACCTTCCCTGTGGATTCGACCCGACTCACTACTATCTATGCAATTTTAATGATTTTAAAAAGTCGGATTAAACTGATAAACACGGTGTCTTAACGATAACATCGCGTTCCTATCAATATGTAACAAGAGGATCTAGATCTAAACATAAGACACATCACATGGATCAGATCATATACCATTTAGATTTAAAATTTAAAAATAAATCATAAATTACTTTAGATCTCATCTAACATATTTATGATTTAGATTATTCAGGTCAGCACATACTAGGATAATCTCTTCACTATAAGGGATAAATCTTACAGTAGGACAACCTTATAATCAATATGTCCGATCCGATATTATTTAGATCCAATCTAAATAATCTAAAATAGATCTAAAATTTATTTAATTTTATATTTAAAATTAAAAAATAAATTATAAAATTATTTAGATCATATCTAACTTACTTGTAATTCAAAAATAAATACATATGAGATAAATCTTCTCTTTCAGGACATCAACGATTGATGTCCCGAAAATATTTCTATGCTAGGACAAGAGGAGACCTTCTCCTCTAGATTTTTTTTATGTTTCTAGATCTAACATTCTTTGATTTTTCTCATAGAAAAATTCTACAAAAATATGGATAAGAAGGGTTCTCAAAGAAATCCTAAGAGAATACCTTCTTCTATTTTTCTTCTCTCATCAGGACATGATCAGATCATGTCCAAAGACGATCACTATGCTCCAACTCCTTGGAGCACACATCCCCATGCCCTCTTTCTCTCTCTCTCTCTCTCTTAGATTTTTATCACATAAAAATACACAAAAGAATGGAAAGAAAAAAGTTAAAAGAAAAAACCAAAAGAAGACAATCTTCTCTTACCTTTGTCCCTTCAAGATATCAACTTTTGATGTCTAGATAAAGACCTATCCTCCAAGAAACTTGGTACCCTAAACCTCCACACCTCCTCTTCCTTTTCTTTTGATTTATCTATAATATTTTTGAGATTTTTGACGTCCAAAAACATCTTATAAGAGGTACCCTAATTAGATAAGGAATACTAAAACCTAGTCTTATATGGACTCTAGGGAGGAATTTTAGGAGGCATCCAAGAACCCCTATTTTTTTGGTGTGAATACCAGAAAACCATGTGCAAAACTAAAAAAAATAAATGCACAAAAGAAAAAGAAGCATGAAGAAAAATTTCATAAGGAAAGAAGATGTTTTGAAGAATTGGGACTCTATCAAATAGAGTCCAAGTCTTAACAACTTTTTTTATTTGACCAAGTCAAATAAAATTCTAAAAGCACCTAGTAAGGGGCGTGGAGAACCTCTCTTAGGCATGGAGAAACACAAAAAAAATTGAAATTAAAAATATAATGGGTGTGGGATCTTTCTTAGGTGGCGCAAGAGTGAAGCTCCAATGTAGACTAAGTCAAACCCAATTTAAATATCATTTAAATTATATTTGAGTTAACCTATTTAATAGATAATTCTAATCTAATTAGGAGTCTAATTAAATTATATTTAAATTTAATTTAATTTTTAATCAAATTAGAAATTAGATGCACTCAAGTCCTAGTCAAATAGAGACTTATTCTTTCTTGCAATTGACTTATCTAATAAACTAATTAGAGTTAATCCAATTAAGTATAAAATAATTTTAATTAAATTTAATTCAATTAAACTTGATCTCAGTCTAATTGCTTAATCAAATTAAGCTAATTAGTAATTTAATTACTAATCGATCCTCCTACAATACTTACATTAGGTCAAACATGAATCGTATTACTAGTTTAACCTTAGAACGATTCTCAATTGCCAATTAACCATCTGATCAGATTACAATCTCTTATGTGTATGATCCTATAGGTTCGAACCTAAGTCGGTAGCATAGGAATCAATTTCTATACTAGTCAGAATGACCATCTAGCAATGGTACCCGACGTCTGGATAGGTCGAATGTATGCAAAGCAACATTCTTAGAATCCTAGCCCATGGTTATCGTATAATTCATCTCTTTGATCAATAATGCTCAACACAACTTCGAGTATGCTGTCAACACTCATATAAGTCATCTATATTATGTCTCAAAATTTTGCAAATCCTGTGACTCCTCATAAGGATTATCCAAGCCTAGGTTTTGCTAAATTAAAATACAGCGAGTCATTCTCTTTCTGAAATTAATCAGAAGTGGTCAATCCTATCTTGACTCATACACCAACTCTACATGTATTTGACTGTATCCAAAAATTTTCTGAATCTATATTAGAAATATAGATAGTCTGGCACCAAAGTATAATAAGTTGCTTGCAAGTCACCATGATAATCTTAGATCGGAGGGATACTTATATCCATTGGCCTTAGTTAGCTACTCTTGACAGTAGAGTACTACATTGATCACATTCAGTGCAGATGTACTTCTACAACTTACCGAATGCCATACCAGTGTCTCCACACCACTTGATTATAAGGACAATCAATATATATGGCATACAGCGATCTACACTTGATAAGTTATCATTCTTGTTAATAACTTATCATTTGATCGTGAACAATTTAAGAACCATCCAATAAATCCTCCTCTATTGATTGATTATGGTTCTAAGGACTTCATCATAATTTAGGTGTTCATTTAAGAAATATAGAACTTTTATGATGAACCAACCGAATAACTATTATTATTAGATAATCCATATGCAGGTTTCAATCATCTACAACTTAAATGATTGGCTTTAAGACATATTTTTCAACACCTCCTCTTCTTCTCCTTCTTCTTATTTTCCTTTGGAGGTCCAACACCAGTTAACTCTATCTGAGAGAATATCGAACTAACATAAACATAGAGAAAGTCAGTATGTTTAGCCCTAAAGCTTAAGGATTAAACAAACAAGCACTAGCACTCACCTCTAGGGTTCGAACTTCTAGAATATAGCTTTTCTAGGAGATCCTTTATAGGAGCTTAAAGTATAATGGCACTTTGAGTGTCTTCAACTCCACTATCATCTCCTCTACCTTGGACAGCTCTAAAAGCTCTAATAGCATAGACTTCATCAGCGATCCCCACTCAGTTAGGAATCCCCATGGGGTCGAGGAGGAGGCGAGAAGCATTGGCTTTTCCACTCATGGATGGATAAATGATCGGAGAGAAAGTTGGTGACATCTTTTTGAGGACAAGCATACCACCAACTTCTACTTCGAGGATGCATCTTCATTTAAAAAAATGCTTAGAATATCTTTGTACAAAGAGAAACCCCTCAAAGTAAAAGGAAATAAAAGAACCCCACTATCATCCACCAAACATTGGGGACAAATTGGGCAAGACAAGGCTGATACCATCCTAATAGTTCAACAAAAATCTTGAAAATCGAGAGTCTGAAATTGACCCATAGGGCCTCTTTCTATAGAGCTACTCTCTTCCCTTAAGAAGAAGTGACCCTATTAGAGAGCTTGGGCATTTCAAGGACTATGCTTTCTAGGATCCCATACTCCTTCTAGATCTGCATAAGATCATCATCCTCCAAGACTAACTTGACTATGACTGGAGTTTGATAAGCTCAAGTGCTTCTATGGCGGTGTGAGCTCAAGTATGGTGCTCTCAAGCCTTGAAAGTAGATGGAAAGAGAGCAAGAAGTGAATGAAATCAACTATCGAAAAGCTTCGATGAAAGCTTTAGAAGGGCTGGCTTGGATCCTATCAGAAGAGCCAGCCTGAGCTACAGAAGAGCCAGTCCGAGCTAAAGATGAGCCAGCTCAAATTCTGAGAGAGCTGGCTCAAGCAGAAGTCCAAAAAGTGTATCAAGCTAATATGCTGGAAGAGTTGGCTCGATTCCTATCGGAGCCAGCTCAAGTGAAAGTTGAGCTGGCTCGAACCTTGAGAGAGTCGGCTCAAGTAGCAAAATAGAGAGTGATGATTCAAGCTCTCATGGAAGACATCACCATCGAGCCGATCCGACTGCTGACCAAGCCAGCTCGAGTAGTGAACAAAATAGAACGTAGTTTCTATTCTGGCCTAGGATTGGATTTAATCCTAGAAACTTAGGGCCTTGGTTTGTAAGATCCTAAGGAAGCTAGCCTATGGATTGGATTGGGATTTGTCCAATGGATGTGTGCATGGGAGACATGGGTGTACATGGACTCAGAGGTGCATCACATTAGGTTAGCTAAGAGAGTTTTTTAGGTTGGATCTTATTTGACCAGGTATATATATTGTATACTGAGTTTTGTAAACTAAGCATGGAATCAATACAAGCCTTTTCTCCCTGAAATCTCTCTTTCTCTCTTATTCTCTCACTTTTCTCCTTTCCCTAAGGTATGCTAAGATTTCAACAGAAAGGCCATCCCTTTTTTAGGATCCTTATTGTTGTTTTCGCAAGTATCGAGTAGCAAGAATTGTTCCTAATAGATTGGTATTAGAGCAACCATCGAACAAAATAATTGGTATCAGAGCTAGGTGATGCCATAGTGATTGCTCCAATAATTGGTATCAGAAATCAGTTGTTAGATTTGGTAAAGAAAAGATCAAAGCTTCGCTTGGTGTTGTGGTAAGATGTTGAATAGATCCTTTTGAATACTGTTTATTTTCTTTTATATTTGGTTATTAAAATCTGGTTAGGATGGCATTGAGTACCATCAAGATAGACTTTAGAAAGTTTGATGGCAAGAGTAACTTCAGTCTTTGGCAGCAAAGGATGAAGGATCTACTAGTGCAAAATAGAATCTACAAGATCTTGACTCGCAAAAGATCAAAAAAGATTTCTATTGAAGAGTAGGAGAAACTTGAAGAGATAACCTTCAGTATGATTTAGATGTACCTCATTGATGAAGTTCTACTAGAGATTAATATAGAAACCACATCGAAGAGACTTTGGTAGAAACTAGAGAACACGTATATGGATAAGAATATGACAAATAAGCTATGGTTGAAGAAGCAGTTGTACAGTTTGTGGATGCCCGAAGGAAGAGACCTAGTTTTTCACATTCAGAGATTCAATCAAGTTTGCTCGGATGTTATGAGCCTTGATGTAAAGATTGATGAGAGGATAAAGCTCTCCTATTATTGTGTTCGCTGCCAGTAGCATATGATAGTCCCATTACTACTTTGGTGTATGGAAAGAAGATATTAAACTTCGAGGAGGTGGTTGGAGTTCTCAGATCTAACGAGCAGCGAAAGAGGCTAGTTAGAGAAAATCCTAATTTAGAGGTACTTTCTGTGAATGAGAGGTAAGGAAGGCCTAAGGAGAGAATCAAAGATAAATCTAAGGGCAGATCAAAGTCTCAAGAAAATTAGAAGGCTTGGAAATATTACAAGTATTATCAACCTAGTCATATTAGAAAAAGTTATCCACTTTTGAAGAATGAAAAGAAAAAGGACACTTCTAAGGGTAGATCGACCAGCGAAAGTGGAGCTCTATCATCTGAAGATAGTGAAAAAGATATACTGATAGTATTAGATGAAGTAACAAAGTTGGACAATCACTGGACACTAGATTCAGCATGTTCCCATCATTACATTGCACATCGGGAGTGCTTCTCATCTTATGAAAGATTTGATGGAGGAAGTATAAATCTTAGAGATAATCATCCATGTAAAGTTGCTGGTATTAGTACAATAAGAGTGAGGATGTATGATGGAGTCATATGGACACTCACCAATATGAAGCATGTGCCAGAACTAAAGAAGAACCTGATATCCCTGGGTTACTTGGAAG